>JAGDQP010002059.1:11761-35891 GCA_022664845.1 Lepisma saccharinum | reverse complement strand
AATGTATATGTTTAGTCATTGTAGATAGTGCAGATCACAGCTGAGGAAGCTCCAGCGAGTGGGGCGAAATATTCTGGAAAATAAATATTTTTCTATTAACGGTGTTTTTTATTAAAGTATTGAGAAAAATAAATAAATACTTATCTTCGCGTTGTAAATCCATGTTTTCAATGAAGCACTGGTGCTCTGGGAGTACGTACCTCTGGCACAGTTTACAAAAATACTGGCCACATTTATTCTAGACGTTTGGGTGACGTCGTCGATCTATAAGGGCTAGACAGTCGGGGCATTCTTGTACCATGCTACATACAGCCCCACCTTGTTTGGTGCCTTTTATGGTTGGTTATACACTTCATTGAGGGGAATATTCTATAGCAAGCCGAACATTTAAATCGTCCCATTTCCTCGTCCTTGATGGTGTGCCTAGTTAGACAAAATGAGCAATTGTACTGGCATTTATGACGATATTTGTTATGATATCACACATAACACATGTCACAATACCCGTGTATTCGACATAGTGCCAGCAATAGTGTAAATATTGTGTATAAAACTGTACCTTACCTCGCGGCGCGACGTTCCAAGTCCAAGTGCCTCCCAATATTACATGTTCCGCCACGCCTGCAGCCAGTCGTCGGATGTTTGCAGGTCCCACTTCTCATACACCTCCAACACCGTCTTGATCGGATTCATCGTATCTGCAAAATGCAAATTAGAAACACTTTGAGTTACAGGGAAGCAATCAGCACGTGCTTTCACTGTTACTGATTAGTTTCAAATGTGTATCTACTTTTTCTACTGTTTCTTATATATGTTACATTGTTTGTCCATGCGGTGAGTTCGTATTATGGGTCATGCATTATTTTTCTAGTCTTGCACATGCAGGTGCTACGTTCGGTATCTATGTTTATGATGTGTAGGCGTTCGTACTGGACTTATTTCATGCCGTGCATAGGTCGTATTGTGCTACACTACTACTTTGTCTACTACTACTTGCAGTGTCATGCTATAGTGTTCCTTCGTTTACACCTACCTTCTTGTAATTTCCCGGGTTCCTTCTCTAAATGGGTTGTTCGTGTGTGGTGGTGTTCGTGCTGCTGCTGCAAATGTCTTGCTCAGGGGTTTTGTAATCTGGAAAAGTTAAAACCGCACTTTAGTCTATTATAATGGCTTTTGTGTTCAGGTTAGTTTTTTTTTCTTTTTTTCCATTGTCGCTACGTAGGTCTGTCCGTGGACATAAGTTCCTTTATGCTGTTTTCTTTCCGGGTTCTTCTGTTTGTACCTTGTAGCTTTTATATCAACATGCTCTGCTCGGTGCTTGTCTTTTCCACTTCACTCTGAAACGATACCATACCGCGCGTGTTATAGTTATCTAACGTACTCCAACATTGCATACATAAATAACGTTGTTTTACTTCTTACTAATACCTGTATATTTTATTTGACATTTTAACACCATATGTTTGAACCTTTTTTCGATTTTTTGAGAAATTTTTTTGACAAAAAGTTTTTTTGACAATTTTTTTACAAAAAGTTTTGGACAGCATTATTTTGGTACTTTGTCACCCTACCTGTCCTGGCTTGACCATCAGCTACTAGTGGGAGGTGACCCTAATACAGGACGGGTGGGAAGAAACCCCATATTAGGTCATTTTAGGTCGATACCACTAGGTTTTCCCCAGTAGTTGTAGTTATTTCCAGTTGGGTGGGGAGGTGACCTTAATACCGGTCGGGTGGGTAGAAACCTCATATTAGGTCATTTTAGGTCGATACTACTAGGTTCTCCCCAGCAGTTATTTCCGGTTGGGTGGGGAGGTGGCCCTAATACCTTTCGGGTGGGTAGAAACCCCATATTAGATCATTTTGGGTCGATAGCACTAGGTTTCCCCCGTAGTTGTCAATCCGATTGGGTTTGGATGTGACCCTAATACCGATCGGGTGGTCAAATACCTCATATTAGGTTCTTTTAGCTCGATACCATTTATTTTACCCCGGTCGTTGTGGTTATTTCCGGTTATGCGGGGATGTGACCGTAATGCCGGTCGGGTGGTCAAACACCTCATATTAGGTCCTTTTAGCTCGATACCACTAACTTTCCCCCAGTCGTTGTGGTTATTTCAGGCTGGGTTGGAAGGTGGGGCTAACACCGTGCTCCACAGTCGCATACTATGTCCATGTGCACAGATAACAGTTAGTATTCACCTACCCATTCTCCCCGTTTGTTCTTTTTAACCTTTAGGCACCTTCACTACAATCCCCCTCAAACTACAGGTGAGCACGCTACCCACTCGGTAACCCTAACCCAGCAATTGATTCGCTTGGCTTACCTCCATCGTACGGTTTGGGCTTTTATTTACTTCAATGTCATTTTTTGGTCTCCTGCTCTCTCTATTTTTTCCACCTCTGACCGGTGATGGGATGGTACCTGGAAACAGGACCATCGCCACTTCCTTCCCTATCCTACTCTGCTCTTGGGTATTTCACTTTTTTCCCCTCTGCTTCCCCTCCCCACAGTGTATATACCCGTTTCCCATCTTACACAGCAAACCAGCCGAGCTATTACGTTCATTGTTTCGTATTGAACACCCTTTAGGCACCTTTGGCACAATTTATATCAACGCTAATGGGCTGCTTTTCCTTGCTTAAACACACACATACGTTCGATTTTGCCTACCTACTTAAAAAACCAATAAAACGATTTTAACAATAAGAAACACTACATCCACAATCATATACTTTCGTTTTACTATGAAGAACATGCGGAGTGCTAATTGTTTGTCCCTTGTTATTACTACCTCTTGTTTTCCGAACTACGAAATCGGACGATGAGTAGAGATCAGAAATTTGTCAATGCCTTCCATCGGATGTTAATGCCGTCCTAAGGACGGACCCTACAGCTCCCCAGAACTTTTCATCGACTTGTCCCCGCATCGGCATTCGAACTCGGGACCTTCAGTACCATGACAGCGCGCATTATACACCGATTATGGATTTTTGTTATTATTATTATTGCCATTACTATCCCATCCTTCTTACTAGCATTTTCTTTGTGCATTCTGCACCAATTCCGGAATTTTTTATTATTATTGTAATTATTGTTCCCTTAGTAACAGCTTGTAGATTGCACATTCTACAACGATTTCGGTACAGTCAGCTGAGTCCTGACAGGATGCTAATTGGTGCCGGCCCTTGTTAAACATTTTTACAAATACTTTGCACTTATTATAGTTAGTACATATCTGTCAATTGTTTTCGTTGCCTCGTGTTGTCTCATTCACTGCTCACTGATCAAGTAATCGTTTCATAATGAGGGGCCGTTGCTTGCGTTCAACAATATCTTTACTGCTACCCTGTCCGCTCCCCGCTTCCCCTTCTCTCTGCTCAGTTCAACATCTAACTTTTTCATTCTCTCCTCGTCATCAACACTACTCCGAGATGCTCCCCCTCTCCCTTCCCGCTGGCTGGATTGAATCCTGTTCTGTTGTTCCCTACGTAAATAAGTCGCTCTCTTTATCTCTATGTCTGTCTTTCTCTCTCTCTCTCCTTATCCTGAGGAGCTCTTGTTTAGTCCCATTAGAGTTCCCATATCTGTTTCTTCATATCAGAGGATTCTTCTGCGCCGATATTTACGAAGGTTTTATTATTATTATTATACCAACATCTTTACAATGCACTTGTCGGTGTCTGTTGATGCGACCTGTGGTGGTTTTCGTATCCTCTTTACACAATTAACCATTCGAAACATTCCAGTACGTATTATCAAAAGTTTCTACCGACAAGGATCTTAGCTTTCATCGTTCCACGGTTCTTTTCTTTCGTTTTTTAAACCCTTACTTCCATGGATTTCGATTCTCACGTAACAAGTGAGAGCTCGTTTGCATTCCCCATTCTCTTCTCCTTCCTCATGATTACATATGTCCTCCCCCACTGTCTGGGGTCATTTCACAGCATTCCACTTCACTATAGTCTCCCAACGATTTTTTTAGGATCCGGGTCTGTGCTGCCGCAAATAGACGGCTTGTTCCCTTTTAGGAATTAAATGTTTCCACCACTCAATCATTTGGATGTAACCAAAAGGACTCTTTCAATCCCTACTTACCTCTTATCTCACTTAAGATGACGGATGAAACTTCTCTTCCATCTATCTTCTTTTGTGTTACAGTATCCTTTAATTTCAGATCCACAGACACTTGACAAGGTCCATTGTGCCGGAAACTACTCTATCGTGTCAACATCTCGCATTACGCATTGTTTCGCTTCCGTACTGTATGTTACGTGACTCGACTATCAAACTCTGCCTAGCTCTCACAGAGAGGAAAGTGCATACCATATTACTTACTATAAAATTAAAAAAACTGCTCTTTTGTACTGCGGATCACGAGTGGCTCAGAGCTAGTAAGTATTCTCATTGCAGGTAAGAGTACCAAAAAGTGATTGAAATGTTTCTTAGGTAATGATTGCAATATAATAGGACCCGTGTACAATATACCATACGGAACTCTGTAGTTTTCCATCGATCAATTTCAGTTAGTGAGCGTGGCTTCCTTTCAAACTCAACAGGCACAATTTTTTTAATTGTCTCCAAGGTTGCTGAAATTTCTTTAATTCGCCGACTATTCAAACG
Source organism: Lepisma saccharinum (assembly GCA_022664845.1). Classification (NCBI taxonomy): domain Eukaryota; kingdom Metazoa; phylum Arthropoda; class Insecta; order Zygentoma; family Lepismatidae; genus Lepisma; species Lepisma saccharinum. Next base: position 31,267 of record JAGDQP010002059.1, on the reverse strand, counting down.
GCCTTTTGGATTCAAATCCTTTGCTTGGTACCCACAACAACAGTAGCTTCCTCATGCACCCTAGGCACGCTAGATACATGTAGTCAAGCGGAAATTCACTTACCATTTTAATGTTCGGCAAGTCTGTAAGAATTGAAATTCCTTTGTGATTTTCCAATTGGTCCTGTCCCATAAAGTTAGGATCAGTTCTTAGATCAGAATCAAGCTCAGTAAATGTCACTTTACCTCCAACACTTTTTTCCTTCTGAACACACTTATCACACCCATAATACGCATTATGACCTTTTACTTTTTTAATAAATGCTCTGGCAGGTGTATCACATATAAAAGCGGAGACTTTGATATGAGTTACAATCAATAACATTTCCATCTTTTATTATGGGTGTTATTTCAGAAAAATTCATTCAGAAACGTAGTAGGGGGCAGAAAGGTTTACTAAATCCATGATAAACACCAAAAGCAAATGGATCGTTGCTAGAAATATCTGGCAAAACAGCCAAAATAGGCCAAAACTGGCTCCTAGAACTCTTTGTTAATTGTACTCCCCCAATGTTCACATAATCGAAGCGTTGTTGGAATATTTACAATTTTGTAACGAGCGTTTTATACCCTAAAGCATTCCAAAATGAAAATATGACCCAGAGGAACAGACGTTAGAAGAGTCAACCTTGGAGTGTTCAGTATTGTTCTACTATCTTTCGGAAACTTTTTAAAGCAGCTATGTTGTCGTAGAATGTTTAGCAAATCGTTCATGTGACAATGGGATATTTTATTTTTTACTGCCCACACTTTCAAATTTCCATAAATATCGGATTCGTTTACTGTCACTCCTGAACAAGCGTTGTTGTCATTATCACTACTGAACACTAATCGCAAATTGTCACAAGAAAGCTCACGATCTATCCAACCATAATCATCACATAAAATCTCTTAATTTACACCACTGCAACTTACCCCCGGTTCACACGATATGTCAGTTACTTCATTTCCATTATTTAATTTTCGTCCTCTTATTCCAGAACGATTATTCCTCAATAAGAAAAATATTTCTATTATCTGTTTTGTGTTCATTGTTTGAAATGCTTTGAGAATAGCTGGAAGAAAATTCCATACATTTGCCACTAATTATGGTAATGTTTTCACTATCCACAATTTGCTGCGAATTTAAATTCTTAGCTCCATTAAGTCTCTTATGAGTAGAGTTAAGTTTCTGTAAAACGTTAGAAATTGTTTGCACAGTTCGCCTTTTGTCTTTTACAATATTCGTAATGAGCCTTGAATTTCCTACGAGCCATCTCAGACAGCTATACCTTCCAACACGGAAGACGGTTTCAAAGTAATTGACCTAAAACAAAAATTATAATAAAAATTAATGGAACTAATTTTTTAAGCCTACTGTATATTCTATATCATTTGGTTCTTTGCTCCTTTTTCCTTTAATTTTCTCAGTCAATATAATTCAACTATATCTACTGCAAGCAACCAAGAAAGCAAGTTAAAAAATTAAATTTAAAAAAAAATCAATATCATAATTTTCTCTGCTCAAGCGATGGATTTCTATAAACAGGCATGCATCTAGAAATCTAGAAGTTGGTGTTGGGAGGTATCTACGAGCTTTCCGGTCTGAGCATGAAATGCGTATTAAATATATATAATTGCACCTAAAATTATACTAATTCTGCATAGAACTGAATTTGTTGGAGGCAGCACCTCCAGACTCACTCCTCACAGGATACATCCGTGCTTGAGGTTTGAATTTGACCCATAAAATGCAGAAAAAACTATTGGCGAATTTCTTATAATGTTCTGAAACGTAGTAAAGAGTCTGTAATTTCCAAAATTAATGTTTCTGATTTCATAATATGATTTCTTAAATTAAAGTACTAGCAAAGTTTGAAATTCTGTATTCTTTTTATTATGAAACTTTCACAATTTGTTGATTTTCCATACGAATTTATACCGATCACATTACAATAGTACAATTCGTATACGATGGAAGACAGCTTTCATGCTCTACCAAATGCACAAAAGTCCCAAATTTAACGGAAGCACAACGTTTCACTTTGCTTTTTTAACATAAAATACGTCATTATCTTGAAGAGTGCCCTTTATATATGAACTGTATAAAATTCGAATACAAAGTGAATAGATTGCTATTGTATTGAAACAAGTCTCACAAAATTTCGAAACTTTCCTGGATGGTGTTAGTTTAACAAACCATATAAAGAACACAATTTTGAAAATTACATAAATTTGGCTACAGTTTTGCATACCTACAAAAAGTATCTACCCAAAATTTACCACTTTATGGGGACAACTACTGACCTTCCTTACCCATCTTTGCTAAAGACAATCAACTGATACACACTGAAGTTTTTAAAAGAGGAAGAAGACTAAGAGAGAGTTGAACGAAATTGACAAGCATATTCTTCCCATTTTCCAAGATAACGCAAATAAATAAAAACCTTCACGTGTTAAGTTTCACCGACTTTCCAATCCCATCCCGCTCCAAATATGCAAAAACAAGAAGAAAGCGGCGAAGCATCAATATTGCATTCCGGAGTTCGAGGTTTAGTTCTCGGGCCGTCTATCGTGACTGAGTTTTTCCTCGGATCCACCTGACAAACTTCAGGTTGGTTCCTTCATTACGGCTCTGGCTTCCGCTGTCCCTTTCCTCCCTTTGTACGGAGATTCAGTAGGCTTCCCTTACTTGTGGACAGTATCCCACTATTATAAATTATCCTACTCCCTCAAATATCATTTTGTTAATTAATATGTCCCTCTCGTTTTATTCACAGTGATTCCTTTCAAAGGACACTATAAATATAGACCCTACCTCTAGGCAAATGTTCTCATAAACTAGTAATACATGGAATAGTTTTACACTATCGGACACGTACAAATCGCCTCCGAAAGATTTTATCTACTATTCTTTCATAAAGCATCGTAAACTTTCGTCAGGGATACCCGAAAAGACTTAAAAAATGGAAGAGAGCAGCTCTATATTTACTCTCTGACAACAAGGGTCATAACTTACGCCCACGCGCTCAAAAAGTAATAGCATGGCAATGACATTCCTTCCAGCAACGTTATTATCAGCTGATTCTATGTGCTGCCTACGTGCTTCAGCACACCTTTAGTATATAACACATATTTATATTGAGAGGTTTACAAAATACGCATTCGTTCTACTATCAAAAAGAAAACAAGTAAATTAGGAACTTCTAAAGCTCCTTGAGGAAACGTTTGTTACCATAAGGAACATAACATGCTAAGACAATAATATTTCACCTGTAACGTTTTTTCTTGCTTTATTATCCGAAACTTGCACCTAATGAAAATTCCACAGCGACTACAAGGAATAAGTTGAAAATAGAGTAAACATACCAAGCAGCCGTATCTCAGGTGGCAGAACGTTCGTTGGCTTTGTATTATGAGGGTCCTAGGTTCAATAGCAGAAGCTTTCCATTCTTAGTGAGGTTCTTCCTCAGTCACACAAGCAAAATGCTGAGACGGTACCTTTAAACTAAGCCCTTACCCATTGCTTCTCGCATATTTTCCTCTACCCTATCCTAGCCTAAGTCATAGATGCCTAAAAGCCATAAATAATTCATATCCGTGGATTAACATTGCGATCTTTGTAGCCGCGCATGTTATACAAACTGTATAGGTGTCGACATATTTAATAGATTAGAGCTGCTGCTAGTTTTAATCTAAAACCTTGTCTTACAAAGCAAAAAATGTATTAAAAATTTATTTTTAAAGCCAAACTATACAGAGAGTGTGTGTAGGCTATTAGAAGTGTACATTAAACAAAAGTTAATAATACTTCTGGTAATTATAGGAGCTGAAACAGTGTTTGTAATCCGTACGATATATCCATACACATGGTGTAGCACAATTCGTTTGGCATGAGGTAAAAATATCGTCCTAACACGACTTTGCTCGCTCATTTTCGTAGAAAAAAAAGCGATCACTGAGAAGTCTCCGCCACAACACAGCCAGGTTACTAACTGCGCATTCTTTTCTATTCTTTCTTTCTTTTTTGAACATCGAGAATTATTTATGGTTTTTAGGCATCTATGACTCAGGTCAGGAGAGATTAGAGGAAGAGATGCAGGAAGCAATTCGTCAGGGCTTAGTTTAAGAAAATCCTGTAACTTAATTTCACCATGTGTAGCTCAACTTTCTTAACATGTATTAGGTAGCCTCCTTAAGAGGGTGTCTGTAGATCGCTGAACCCCCATCCTAGCAGCACAGTTGGTTGGGCCATCATTGAAAAATGGTTGGCACTCCAACCAATCCAATGTTGGCCCAAAGTTGTAATTGACCACTTTGCCTTCAATTTGCCAACGAACTCGTTTGCCAACGCTTGCCCAACGAAGAAACTAACCCTTTGCCAACCAAACTTCATAATCCCAACGCTTGCCCAACGTTCACCCAGCACTTGCCCAACGTTGGCCCTTCAAAACAGAAATACCATCCCCCAACCTTTCCTCTACCTCCTCCGTTCCCTCCCTCGCTACTTACCCCCAGTTTTACAATCGACCACCAAGCTTCTAGTCAGCGCTAAGTTGAGGCTAAGTTATATTTTGCGTTCTATATAGGACACAAAATATGACTTGGCCTCAGTGGTCTATTGTAAAAATGGGAGTTATTCTACTTACCCTACCTTCAGTGATTTACGTAAAACTAACGGAAAAACATGTTACGGAAAGTATTAGTAGATTCGTACTCTTTACTATTGCAAAGAAATGTGTTTCCGACGTTTCGGAAGTCTTAATCTGTTTTCAGGAAAAAAAGAAAGTGCTAAAACGTGAAGATGAGAATTGCCAAAGTTGTGGAAGAGAAAACGATAAGAATTTAAGACCAAGAGGTTGACAGAATTAATAAGATTGTCTTTCTTGCTATAACGAAGCAAAATTGTAGTTGAGGAAAGGAGCACTTGAAAACAATGATTTAACTTCGCATGACACTGAAAAAAAATCCTTCCTCTCCTCAACAAGGAATATAACTTTTTTTTTTCTGCTGCACGAGCAACATCCATGATTATTTATGGAATTAGTTATCGTAACAACAAAGGAACTTCTGATTGGTTCTTACGATTTCTTGGTCTTCTAATACACCCTTACGATTTTTCCCTGGGAAGAATTAATTCTCAACTTCATGTCCATGTTTTGGCAATGGCAAACTGACATTGGCTAACATTGCCCGAGGAATCTTTGATAAGATAAGATAAAATTAATGTTATGGGCGGTAACAGCACTATGGCTTATGCCCGTCCCGATATGGGCGGAATCTTCGAGTCAGGTACTGCCTTCGTGCAGACATCTCCTCAATACTCATCATGCAATTTATGATTCTACCAGCATGCCAGCAACACGCATTTGATACTGGAATCTCATACTTAAAGTATTTTCAAGGTCAGTACAATTACAGCATCATAAAGTTTACATTACATGTATTTGGTAAAACATGTTACTACAGAGAAAAATTTGTTGTTACATTATTTATATAGGGCATTAATATTTGAAAAATGATACATGTGCTTAATACTCAAAAAATTATTTTAGAAAGACAGTTATGCACGAATTAGTAATATTGATTATATTAATTAAATCATGTGCTACCAACTTACAAAAGAAATATAGGTATGCACTTAAGAGACGTCAAAAGAGTTAACGTACAACCCACTCTTCGTTCCACTTTATTGCTGTCCTCAGTACAACAAACATTTGACACAGTTACTTTTCTGCAGAAATAATTTTCACAACACTTGTGCTCGAAATCTTTAATTACGTTGTCGTAGAATTCGGAAATTTAACGGCGTTTAGTTCAGTCAGCTGTTCCCGTGTATCTACGATGCAATTCAGTTCTGGTCATGTTGTCCACACGCATCGGTTGGTTGATCATCTGCTTCTTCTCTTCCGGCCTCAATCACGATCTTTGGCAAATCTGAACCACTGTTTAATGCTGAATATGCCATCATCAGTAGCAGACGGTATTGTTACACGAACTGCATCTGTAACGATATTTATAAAGTAACGTAGCTCAATAATACAACTTCACACCACATTGTTAAAATCATGGTATAAGTACACGAATGACAATTACCTAAAAACTACAATCTACTCTGATCAAAGTTTCACTTTTATACTAAGCTATAACAGCAGGGTAAAAAAAACTTTTAAGACATACTTTTGTTAAACAATTCGCACTAAAAAGTAAAAGAATATTTGTTTATACATGACTAAAAGGAAAAGCATGAAGCTTTATAAAAATACTGTATATGAGAGCACGACCCATGCTCTTTTTTAGTCTTGCATAAACAATTTTTTTTTTTTTTTTTTACTTTCTAGTACGAATTGTTTCAGAAAATTAGGTCTTAGAAAGATTTTACATTAATTTTTTCGAGTTATTTCGGTATTCGGATACTTTTTCTCAAGTTAATATTTTGTTACCCAAATCTTAAAGGGCTGTGCAGCCAGTCAAACACAATATCGTTTCGGCTAGTATTTATTTTAGGATAAAGAAGTCCATATTTAAAATAATAATATTAATAAAATAAAATATGCTTTTAAAATATATAGAAATATATGAAAGTAACAATGGAATATTCTATTGTCACCCGATTTACGTCGCTGTGCAAAATTTCATCATTGTAGTATTTGTATGACCTCGAGTAATGATTTGAATCAATGTTGCAAGATTTGAGCACACCACAAACCATTGTGAACTAAAGAAAACTCCATAAAAGCCATCCCTTGTGGGTTGAACACACCCTAAACGGCTCATGGGGATGTACAGGTAGTGCTTCACCGCCTTTACATCCCAAAATGCTCAGGAGTATACAAGGACACTCTTGTACTCAATATGATAGGAGGCTGAATGGACCTCAGAGCGCCAGGCATGGAAGCACTGACGACAAGCCTCCAACGTCCAAATCTGCGCCGCCCGATTTGTATTCAGACGCGCTACCGACTGAGCTGCAACCAGGGAGACAACAGAGAGACCAGTTAGTGAGTGAATTGTTAGGGACATTCTAAACGAGTTGTTGAGCTTCTAAACACGGTACCTACAATTTAACGTGGGCTCCGAAACACATGAGTCCCTACAGGGAATCGAACCTGGGACTCCTTGATTAATAGCAAAGAGAGAAGTGTGATAGCTGCATCAATAGAATGTTCCTAATAATGTTCGTCAACGAAATGAAGATGGTTCAACAAAAGTCAACCATAGCCTAATTTGAGAGCACCATGCCGGCCAACATTTATCCGGTCACTGAAGAAATATCCGTCAGGATGGTCGGCCTCCGGTTTCGAACACAGACCTCCAAATTGCTAAGCCAATGCTCTACCATTGATGCATGGCCGCTCGTGTGGATGGTTGGACTAGTAGCTTCAAATGCTATATAATAATATTTTTTTCTTGAAATATTGACAAGATTTTTACAAATATTAGAGAATTATCAACATTACTTGTAATAGATATCAAGATCAAATTAATTGCTGACTGTTTCTTTTATGATATGTAAAATTTTAATAAGTAGTACTTATTTTATATAAATCATGCTCTCAAAAATTAACAGAAGATGTAATTATTATTATCTTCAAGTATTCACTAACAAGAGAATAAAATAAAACATAGCAAAAATATATACAGATAAGACAGGTTTTTTCTATTTAAAAATAAATAATTGATCTTTTATCTAGTATACTTATAGGATTAACTCAAAAGAAGCTGTAACAACATCAAGTTAAAGGTAACTGAATAAATAAATAAATAAATACATACATAAATAAACCACAACAAACTCAATGTTCGTAATAAGAACTATAATAATTTGTAAAACAATGTACTCTTGCTGAAAATAAATACTCCCCACCCAGGAAAAATAAGGCCCAGGTTTGACTGCTGGGAACTAGGCCAAAGAAAAACATCCTCTACCCTTAAATTAAAAATAAGCAAATCAGTTCCTATGTCTCCCTGACTTGACGACGAGCAGGGTTCAAGACACGGAGACCCCGGTTCCGGGAATAAATTTATTGTGTTCGATGTACCCATCATGTACACGAACCGGAGCCGGAACTAATACAGTTAAGAGTTAGGGGTGGATAAAGGGTCCCAAAATGTAAAAAAAAAAAAAAAAACTTTAAATACTTACCAATTTACTATTATTTTTCAGAAAATATTGCTAGTTTTCTCAGTTAAACTGGGATTAGGAAAAAATAAAATCATGAGTTCTGGAAATAATTTAAGGCAGCAAAAGTGTTATATGAAACCGAGCAGTAGTGATTAAGTCATACAGCGTTGGTTTAGGGTTCGAAAGGTACCGCATTCAAAACCGGTGATGATCATCCTGACAACTTATTGCTGTCACACGAGGAAAACTCCAGAATGGTACCCTAAATTTATCCTGGTTAACTCCTTTCTCCTACTCTATCTCGATCCGAGCCATAAATACCTATAGCCCATAAAGTAATGCAAATTCAAACAATGTGCATTTCCCAAGTCAGAAGAAAAATGACCCAGCCTTCGTGGCCCAGACGGTAACGTTGCAGAGTTTGGAGTGACACTGGGGGAGGTAGTTGGGTTGAATCCTATAGCCGGCCATCCTGACTGAAGTTTTCCAGGGTTTCCCTCAGCTTCACCAGGCAAATACTGGGATGACACCGTAAGAAGGGCCTTGGCCGATACTTTCCCCATCCTCTGTATATCCCATTCCGACCTAAGCCAAAGACGCCAAGGAGCGACAAAATAGTCAGCAGAAAACGAGGGTAGCAAACAGAAAATACTGAATATAGTAGCTAGGGAATAGCCTAAGTCGCACAGTGAAATTTGACTGGTGAAACTGAGAAAAAAACTGATGCTCAGTCAGTATGATCGGCAGAAGGATTCGAACTCGCGTGTTTCCCCAATCCCGATTCTTAGTCTGGCGCCCTAGCCATTACTATCGTCTTCCGTTGATCACAGGGGCTGAAGGCTAGGGTCCATTTAACGTTTCTATATCAGTGGTGTAACTAATATTGATTTTTTTCCCTCTTCGAACTGTTATCTCATTTTTACATTTCACTTGATTGATTTCACAATGGAAAGAATACGAAGCTTCTGCACAGCAGTGTGCGAATAAGAAGAGGGGATGCTCGGGATTCGCCCCAGGCAAATAAATTTCCCACCCTAACAAATTTATTTTTAATCCCTGCTAGGGATAAATTTTTCTTCCGTAGATGTTTCGATCAAGATTTGATAAAAAAATCGAAAATTTTTATTTGGCAGAAGTTGAAACTATTTTCATGGAAGTAACAAGGGTATATGAACTTTTCCTAGCAGCTAAGAACCCTATTTGAAAGCCATTTCTTTTGTGATGTTTATGGAGTAGCTTAGTATAAATGTTTTAGTGTGATTAGTTTGATTTAGTAACCCTTATTGGAAAATAGGACTGAATGTCTTCCCTTCTCTCTCTTTCACTGCTCGCTCGACTTCAGTGCGAGCGGTCCCGGGTTCGATTCCCGGTGAAGGTTCAAAATGTCAGTATTGACCCAGCTTTGTGAGGACAATTGGGAAGCTGTTGTGAATAAAAGACAGTGGTGATCACAGTTGATATCTTCGGCTTTCCTCTCCCAACCCGTCTGGTCAATGTGGGAGCAGTAGACCACCTCCTTCCAATGGGAGAGGCCTCATCCAGTATTGAATATGACTGTGAATTATATATATATATATATATATATATATATATATATATATATATATATATATAAAGCTGGTAATAAAGGTAGAAAAAGGAAACTTGCATAGTCGAATGCTGAGACAGGAGTACAAGAAGTTAAACACAAAAAAAGCAGCAGCGTTTCGCAAAAGCGTTTTCACATGGTAGGAGAGAAGGACAGAGAGGACTGGTGCCGCAGTAAAGCTACGACGCCATGTTGCCCAGCCTGTGAAAACGCTTTTGCGAAACGTTGCGCTTTTCTATTGTATTTGTGAAGTTCCTGTACTCCTGTCTCAGTATTTTACTACGCAAGTGTCCTTTTTTCTACCAATTTACTGTCGTTGCTCAAATTCCTTAAATAAAATTCAAAGTGGATTCATACTAACAGAAAAATCTGCACCAAGCTACGTACAGCCAACACGCCAAACCACTTTCTCTGTGCATAAACGAGGCCAAAAACAGTTGTTTTCTTATAACACATTGGCACTACTTTCTTCAAGTTCGTTAAATGATGGCGTTTTCATTCGATTTTCTTATTCCTATCCAAGTTGTACGCGAGAACTTCTTATTTTAATTATTTCTAAATGCAATCAATAATATTTTACTATACAACTACAAATTACTATGAAATACATTGGGTAGGGACTCGAGATATCGTCCTCCGTTGATCTTGATGACTAATACAAGCCTTCAATTAAATGTTGACATCATAATCTTTGATGGCGTATTACTACAGAACTCCTAACATCTGGAAATTCATAACATCATATGAACTAGTGTTTTGTGGTGGAACTATGTTCGAAAATTTTTTTATACTGCCATTAGATCTTGAAATATTTTTTAAAATAATAAAAATGGGGGAGGTCTCTTAACCTAACTAGTGAGGTTTTGGAATAAAGGCTTATAGAAACCCTACAAAAAAGTTGCAGTAACAAAATAAGTTTTTCTGACTGCATATTCTAATCGTTTTTGGTATTCATCAACATTTCATAAATCACTTTGACAACCTTCAAATCCATTTAATACTAAGTATCATAGAGTAAATAACTTCAGTCTCTTTAAGTAGCAGGTTTCAAAACGTTGTGATATTAAATGTCTGTAATTGGCGATTAAATGTTTTCTTCTACACTTTAGAAAATAGAAATTAAAAAATCTTATTGAAATAAAAAAGTTCCAATACTCCAGTCATGAACTTACTAAACTAGTAGAATTTTCCATCACCGATATATAATTTTCCAAATTTCTACGCTCTTCTCTGTATGACATAACAAGGACGTAATAGATAGAGAATGAGGATTATCTGATACATGCGATTCTCCATTTCTGTGTTTCTTCAATCCTATCCGATTCTTTATGAAGGCCAAGTGTCTGGCTACAATAGTAAAACCTGTAAAAAATATATGTCTATCAGTGACAGTTCTTCATTCATAGCTTGTATTTCCACTAGTCGAAGTAATAAGATCTACAGGGAGTTCAGACATAGTAACAAGTAGGAGTTCTTTTTTGTTGTTGTTATAAGGGTCCGGTAGGCATTCTTTTAAACTTTTAAGACTTTAATGGTCCCTTAATATCTTATCTAGTTTTAAAATTTTCAGAGAATTTTAAGTAACTTTAAAATAATAATAAAAAAAAACCATCGAACTTCAGCCACTTTTCTTGTATTATTAAATGATACGGTTGAGTTAAAGTAAATCTATATTTAGAAAAAAAAAGTCGTGGCAACACAAACCCTAAGAAATTAAGTAATTCATATTTGGAACAGTTTCGTTTAGTAAAAAAGAACTGGAAATAGGTTACACTGATAAAATACTCATACTTCGCATGTTATTGCCTAATTGCAAATACCTTGTGAGAGATTAAGTTGGAAATCACTTACAATATGTATATATATTGCTGTGACCATGACTCGAACCTGGACCTCTCAGTAACCTCTATGTGTTGCATCAGCACAAAATATCCAACACAACGTATTTGTGATTATGTAATTTGCAATTTCACCTTAGGCAAGCCATTTGTGATTAATGAGTTAAATCAATCTTCTGTAACGCACGAAATTGCATAAAGATTCGTATTCTAATAAAAAATACTAGACTTGCCCATATGAAAATAAAGTTTACCAAAGTTTATCTAAAAAAATGTCTGCCTATTTGAGTGCCAACTGAGAGTTCTGGAAGATTTCAAGAAAACAATGATACAACCCTCATTCTATAAATTATTAACATCCAGTATGTAATAGTTCGGCATGTGTTGTGTTTTCCCTATGAGTATTTGAACAAATAGCACGTTAACTTCCTTGCTCCACCTACTGTTAACACAATTCACAACGCGTACTTATTCAAGAAATTATCAATTAAAAAAAATTGTGAGGAACGTATCCATACTGAACCCACTTTCAGATAAAATAACGTCGAGAATTATAGTCACAAAAAAATTTAACTGTTTTAAGGTGTCCGTTTCCCGCCAAGTGGAACTAGCACTTGCTTTCTTACCCAGAGAATTGTAATTGTCTGAAATAGGTTAGGTGTACCTATGGGAACCAACGTACTACTAAATGGCGAGAATTGGTTAAAAATACGGGGAATTTAGCCCGGATCGGTGCCACCAGAGATTCTGAAAAATTTGCCCATCTCTACGCTGTGAAGCAAAAAACTATGCGCCAACGTACTCCTTTTCGTTTTAAGGAAGGTTGGGCTTTCTTTTTAAAAGAAAAGTGCTTTTTATTTTATCTCTCTCTCTCTCTGGATGAAAAGGAAATGCAAATAAAGAAAAGGTGGAAAGAAAATACAAATTAGAAAAGTAAAAGAGGAAAAAAACAGAAAAAACTGTTTTCCCGAAGATTCATAAGAAGGTGAGAGATGAATAAAGAGTGTATAAAAATAATAAGGGGAATGTAGGAAAGGAGAGCCTAGACAAACAGGTTTTCTCTTGTTTTCTTTTCTTCTTCCTTTGCCCTTTCTTCCTCCTTTGTAATGTCCGGGAAACCACAATTTCTTTGAATCTGATTATTACTGTATGTCTAGGCCTGAGCCTTAGATGCCTGTTAGACATCTAAGGCTTAGGCCGGAATAAAGGAGGGGAAAGGATGCGGGAAGGTGTCGGCCAGGGCCTGAGTTGAAGGTGCCATCCCGCTAATGCCTGGTGTGACTGGCGAAAATCCCTGGAAAAACCTCAGTCAGCATGGTCGGCCGCTGGGATTGAACCCATGACCTCTCGAATCCTACGCCAACGCTTTAACACTGAGCTACGGAAGCTCGGTGCCACAATTTCTTATTGAAACTAACATACGGTATTCACGTAAATACGTACACCGACATTAACACATGCATCGGAATACTTGGCTTCTCCCACCGCAACAACAACGTGGCGACTAAATCACACATGATTGGCAGTTCCTTGATTTCTTTACTAGCTAACTATTTACGCACCAAATACGGCCACTTAGTTTAGCCTGCGATTTCAGGTTAGAAAAGTCAGGTTAAATTACTTTTATACGTGATCCTACAGTCGCAACTAACTGCTTCTCTAACCTAACCTAACTCACCTAAGCTTTTCTTGTAAACATTAAGAAAGGCAAAAATAAAAATTCAATCAGAGCAGTAAATGCGTGTACATGGCATGGGACATTAATTCACCCAACAGTGAGTGAGTGATTGTGTCAACTGTGTAAAATTTGAAAATGCTTATGTATAAAAAATCACCTAACTTGACTTTTCTAACCTAACCTAACCTATTATAGCTTTGCTTGGGAACAGGAAGGCAAAAAGTAATAAAAATGCAATCGGGGCTGTAAATGTTTGTACGTGATTAATTAAAGGTTAATAGTTCCTCAAACTCGGCCTTAACTTAAGGACGCGATTCTCCTCCCTTAAGTGTTTAACGCGGCCTTAAATTACGTAGGAATATGGCGGAAAACTTTGCTGACTATAATGTATGATTTATATTTTTCTAAATACGTATCCTATACTTTCAGAACGTTGCTTTCATACCTAGCAATGTAAATACGATGGTCGGCAATGTTTATACAAGAAATACTTACGAAGATGCACTCTTTAGGATAATTTACAGGCAAGACATTTGTGTGCAATGTATAATGTGTAAATAACACAGTAGATTATAGTTTTCTAATGTGTCTCGAACAAAAGAAACGAAAAGGCAATCTGAACTCTGATATATAAAGCTGATGTCGGGAATGTCTGGTATCGTCGCTTCACTATTCCTTCGAGTATGTATCCTTAGCGGTTCTCATAACATAATTCCTTTTAAATATTCTTGGTAGAGTACATTCCAGTAATGCACATTGTATATATACAATTTACAAAACTGTTATAGAAAGGGTTGGGCAATGCATTTTCTTTGTTTTGAACTCTGCGGTTGTAGTGACTATTACTAGTTATATAACCATTGACTTTCTACATGAACATGACTTACATCTTAGTCAAAGTTACTCATAACATTCGAAGTATAGCCGTCGGGTATAGTTGAGGGAAGGCACTCCATAAGTAGAACTTTTCGTAGAAAACTCCCTTGTACACTGTGTATAAGGTGATTCCATTGTGGATGTAATCAGCTTGTCTTGCACAAAAGAACTGCAAATATAATGCGCGCGTGTGTACATAGAGCATTGAGATGTTTTACTATTCCGTTGAATGCATCTCCTTAACTACAGACAAAACGTAATTCATGTCCAATTTTAAATAGATTACAAGCTAAATCTAGCAAAACGAGTCTGTATTTATCGGAAATGAGAACATTGCAATTAACTGTAATTCTTTCTATAGGTTACTTCTGTTATATGGCATTGAATTACGAAATTCTAATGTAGTTATTTCGATTATTTCGGTTCCGTACAATGCAGAAGAATGTGATGTAAAATCAAAGAGTGATGTGAGTGTACCAACACACATGCGCCCTTGAAAAGTGTCCTTTCATTCATGCCCTTCCAACTTGATTTTGTATCACTCTCTCCATTGGATGAATCCAAAATAATTACATTGGAAGTATATTCACCCGCCTATAACAGAAGTAGCTAATATAAAGAATTACTTAATTAACTACGTAAGTAGGTAAGCTACAAAGGGAAAGAATTAAAGCAATCCGTATCAAAATACTCGAAGAATTCTTATAGCCTCATCATCTGTTTCTATTTGCAGAGCGTCGAAAATACATAAGGTGATCGTACCAGTGGTCCATTACTGGTACGGACACCCTACACTGACACTTACTTTCCGGCAATTAGGCAAAATAGATAAGAAACATTTATGCGTTCTAAGGTGTAATATTTAATTTGAATTATAAACATTCATTTTAATACATCACATTTATTTGTAGGAGCTCTGAATACACTACAACAAATACTATACACGCGGGGAATTAGGCCGAATTTGTTTATTTCTACTCAACGCATTGTGATTGTCATTTATGTACTTCAAACATCGAGGATCAACCAATCGCAACTCTTGCATGTATGAGAAATTACACATTCAGGAATACCAATGCTTTAACGTCTCGTTTGTTAAGTGAACCTTAAATCGTATCGTTAAATGTTGATGCAATGGAAAAACTTAAGGGACGCTTCAATATTTATGTAAACGTTAACTAACGCTCCCTTAACCGAAATGTAAGGAAGGTCGGTGAAACCGGCCATGTGTCTTCTCGTAACCATGGAACAGAACGGCAGTGAAAATACCATTGTTAACTTACCATCTTCTTTGCTTGCAAAGCCTTCCTGTGAATGTCGATCAAAATGGGTTGATCAACCTTGTATATTAAAATCAATTCGTAATTGGAACACTAAAGACATTTTACTTTGTTCCGCATGTGCATTTTGGAACAAGGATAAAAGTGAACATGAGTGTATGGGATATTTAATTCATGGAACACTATTAAGTGAAAAGAACCGTCTTCAGCTTTTGAATGATAGTGTTTATCGTGTATTATTAAATCCAAAGAATATAGATGCGATATTTAATTGTTATGTAAATACTCATTCTGGATCTAATCATTTAAAACCTAACTTTAATTATGGACTTCGTTTTTTATTGGGAAACAAAATAGTGGAACTACGTGAAGAATTACTCATAAAGGACAGATTTGGTGCACGTGAGTAGAAAGATTATAATTAACCACCTGCAAACTCGGGTGAAAGTTGTATTTTCATTTTACTGGTAGTTCAAGATGAGTTACTAAACTTTAATATAGTACATTAAAAGATAGATTTATTATTACAAAGGAAAAAACTTATCGCAATGTTTTGTTATTATTGAAAATTAAAGGTGAAGTTTATGGTTTGATGGAAACCAATCACCTTTCCCTCATCTAAAAGTGAAAGTGCCTCTTCATTGGACAATGAAAAGTAAGAAGGTGATGGGTTTCCATCAGTAGCTGCGGGAATAGACTTGTAGCAGCAGTAGGTAAACCAGTCTCAGTTTATTATGTCTTCGCAAAACTTATTGTGGTGTGACGAGAGTTACTCATCAGACAGTTTTCTTTGTGCGGTGCAAGAAGTAGAACGTGCCGCACTAGCTTTGATGCATATTGAAAATAGGTCTCCTAGTCCTTCGTTAGTCACTAGTTTGGATTGTCCTATTGAATCTTCTATAACAGTGAACAGTGGTTCCCAGAGTGAATCAAACTTTGTCTTATCAAGACCTGTTCAAAGTGGTTTACATAGTGCAGAAAATATTACTGAATCATACTTTATTTTATCAAAACATGTTGAAAGTGGTTTACATAGTGCAGAAAATATTTCTGAATCAAATTATGGTGATTTGTTTTCTCTGATGGTGATTTCCAGAATGAATGTTCACTAAGTTTGAAAAATTCTTTTGAATTAAACGCACATGCTGCTGAAACTCTTTCTTGTGAAAGTGATGGAAAACCTAATATTCCGTCTTATGAGTGCGCGACTAATGTTATTGAAGAACTTTGTATTTGGAGTGCCATAGACAATTTTAACTGTCTCAATACGCCTTTAATTTGGGCTGCCTTGTTTTCACAATATTTCTAACCAGTTAGCACACGCTTGTCGCAGTTGGAAGTTGAATGAACCTGAACGTAGTGAATTTTTAAATAATCGTACTTGGAACGCAGTGCTTTAACCTAGTAATTTTATGCAGATATATAATTCTTATTTAGCAAAACATGAAAATTTTGGTGAATTTAGAATAGTGAGTTTTGAATTTGGATTTCGAAACTTACTTGCGACCCCAACCCAAGATCCCAAAAGAGATCACACACACACACACTTCCTGGCTAGGTGAAGTCAAAGCAGCAACACCAAAAACAAACCAGGAATGCAAATAGGGTCGCCAGGAGCCTAGAGTACCCACGCAACAGCATCTAACCTAAACTCTAGCTCCAAACATTTTCTACACCCCAGACGAGCGGCGCAGAAATGCCTTCCATATTTAAGAATATCTGGGAAAGAGAATTCCAGATCCTTGTGGTCGCTGTGAAAAAAACAATAATTTAGAACGAGGGAGGAAATACCGGTAAGGCGACACCTCCAATCTTTTAATTAGATCATCGGTTCATACTCTGAAGTACCAGCTGGTTCAGATTAGCGATAGATTAAGAAAGAAAACGCAAATCTTTACTTGGGAATAATCTCAAACGATCATACGCATATCTACTTATATGTGACTCATACTGTGTCTTTACTCACTTCGAAGTCTACAGGGTGGCAAAAGATTATGTCTTACCTTTACCTTAGTAGGGCCCACACCTGTAGTCTGGAATCGCAATTCCTGAAATAAAGACGAACGAACACCAACGAATGACGGTCGCAACTCAATCTAAACGTCGTGTCATAACGCAAAAATGCAAATAATATTTATTCACTCAAATCACATACTGGAGTCACTTCATATATCAACGCAGAATAGGCAGAAATTCCATATATATATATCATCATCATCATCATATTCAGCCGTTTTCTATCCACTGCTGGATGAAGGCCTCCCCCTTTTCTTTCCACATATCTCGGTCTGCTGATATCCTCATCCATGTAGCTCCTGAAAAACGCTTGATTTCATCTACCCATCTTACATTTGGACGGCGTCTCGGTCGTTTCTTTTCTCTAGGAATCCACTGTAGTACATTTGTCGTCCACCTTCCATCTGTTCGTCTAGCTATGTGACCGGCCCATCTCCACTTCATCTTCTTCGCACTCTTGATTACATCCTCTACCTTTGTTTGTGCGCGAATCCATTCATTTCTCTTCCTGTCCCTCCTGGTTATTCCTAGCATGCACCTCTCCATTGCTCTTTGTGTGACTCTCAATCTTTGAGTCGTTTGCGCATTCAATGTCCAAGTTTCGCAGCCGTACAT
Source organism: Lepisma saccharinum (assembly GCA_022664845.1). Taxonomy (NCBI): domain Eukaryota; kingdom Metazoa; phylum Arthropoda; class Insecta; order Zygentoma; family Lepismatidae; genus Lepisma; species Lepisma saccharinum. Next base: position 13,233 of record JAGDQP010002059.1, on the reverse strand, counting down.
CATTACAGGTAAGACACATTGATTATAAACTTTACGCTTCAGACACATTGGAAGTTTGCTTTTGAAAATAAAGTGTAGTCTTCCAAAAGAACTCCACGCCATTTTACATCTTCTATTTATTTCATCAGTCAACTTTGCATTCGATGTTTTAAGCTGGCCTAGGTAAACATACTCATCAACTATGCCTATTGTCTCTCCGTTAATCTTCACTTCCTTCTTTGCAGCATGTTGGTTGTACATTACTTTTGTTTTACTTAAGTTCATTTTAAGGCCTATTTTCGAACTCTCGTTACTCAGTTCTTCCATTCTGGTTTGTAGTTCTTCTGCACTTGAAGCAAACAGGACTATATCATCAGCGAACCGTAAATGATGAAGATATTCGCCATTAATTTTAATTCCAACTTCATCCCAGTTTAAATTCTGGAACACTCTCTCCAGGACCGCACAAAACAGTTTCGGAGAAATTGAATCTCCTTGCCTTACCCCTTTTCCAACTTTAAATTTTTCACTGTCTTGATGCAGCCTAATGACAGAAGTGGCAGTCGAGTAAATGTTTCGCAGTAACTTGATGTATGCACTTTCGATGCCTTGATGTTCAAGTGATTTAAGTACTGCTGACAAGGAGACCGAATCGAAAGCCTTTTCAAAATCTATGAATCCCAAACATAGTGGAAGTTCATATTCATTAGTCCTTTCCATAACTTCATTCAATGTTTGTATGTGGTCCATTGTGCTAAATCCACGACGAAATCCGGCTTGTTCCCTTCCCTGATTAAAATCCAAGTCTCGTTCAATACGATTCAAAATAACTTTGGTGAACATTTTGTATAGGACTGACAGTAAACTAATTGGTCTGTAGTTTTCTACGCGTTCTTTGTCCCCTTTCTTGTACAACAAAATGATAACGGCATTGTTCCAACTTCTGGGTATTTCTCTCTTCCTCAAGCACATCGAGAATAATTTAGCAACTTCCTCTTTCATCTTTTCACCTCCCCATTTAAACATCTCTGCTGTGAGTCCATCTTCTCCTGGTGATTTTCCGTTCTTCATCCCTCGAAGTACTTTATCCACTTCTTCTTTCATTACGTCTGGGACATCAACATCAATTTCTTCCTTATTTCGTGTTACGGTCCCGTCTGGTCTCTTAACTGCAATTATTTGCTTTTTCCCTATCATGAGCTGCTGTTTGGCTTTCTTCAAACTCTTGTTTTCCTCGATTGTATTTTTAACAAGATTCTCGTTATATCTTCGTACATCCTCTCTTATTTTCTTTCTTACGGTTTTATTTAGTTCTATGTACTCAATCCTCTTTATGCAATTTTCCTCTTCTTTCATTTCCCTTCTTTTCTTCATCAAGAGCTTAGTTTCTTCTGAGATTTTCCTCTCTTTTTTCTTTCTGGTACCTGCTATCTGCTTGGCTGTTTTTCTTATTATCTCAGTCAGTATTTTATTTCTGCTATCGATGTCTTCTT
>JAGDQP010002059.1:0-11661 GCA_022664845.1 Lepisma saccharinum | reverse complement strand
TCTTATTATCTCAGTCAGTATTTTATTTCTGCTATCGATGTCTTCTTCATCCTCTAACTCTTCCAAGGCGCTGAATCTGTTGCTTAGTTCTATCTCGAATGTCTGTCTGTGTTTTCCAAGATTTTCCAGATCTAAAACTGACGGTTTTCCTCTGATGAGCTTCTTTCTCTCTAGTCTAGTATTTAGTTTCAGCTTACATCTCACCATCCTATGATCACTCGAGATTTTGAAACTGTTTAGAACAGACACGTCTTGCACAATTTCCTTGTTATTTGATAGAACGTAGTCTATTTCGTTTTTGGTCCCATTTGGGCCTTTCCATGTCCACTTCCTCTGGGGCGGTTTCTTGAAAAATGTATTGGAAATGAACAGTCTGTTGGCTTCTGAGAATTCCACTATTTTCTCTCCTCTCTTGTTTCTTTTGCCAAATCCAAAGTTTCCCACTTTCGTGTCACTGCTCTGCTTGGTTCCTACTTTCGCATTGAAGTCTCCCATTACAATTTTGTAATGCGATTTGCTACTATCCAAAATCTTCTGAATCTCCTCGTATAGGTCTTCGACTTCCTCCTCCGGGTGCGAGGTTGTTGGAGCGTACACTTGTATAATTTCCATACTGTATCTCTTGTTAATTTTTATTACTACCCGTGCGATTCTATCTGAAATTCCTTCAATTTCTGTGATTCGTGACTTCAGGTCTTTATTAATTATAAAGCCAACGCCTGTCGCTTTTCCAGTTTCTGTTCCTTTGTAGTAGAACGTGTGCTCTGACGGTAGTTCCAACTGTTCTTCATTCTTCCTCCACACTTCTGATAGTCCTATGATGTCCCACTTAATCCTCTTAAGTTCATTCTGCAGTTCTTCTAATTTGTCCTCTCCTGCAAGTGACTTACAGTTGAGGGTCGCCACGTATAGGTCCGTTCGAGTTGCCGTGTCGGTGTCCTGGCAGTCTACAGTCCAAACCCGGGCATTTTGACCCTCTGACTTCCTGCAGGACTGACCGCTGCCGTTGCCAGCTGCATTCCGTCCTCCGGGTAATGAGGGCCTCATATATATATATATATATATATTTCCTTTCCCAAGCTATCACATCTCAGCTGGCGAAAGAATCCTACCACTGGCCTACGGATTTATGAACCAACCTAATGTAATTAAAACGCATCACTCAAAACGATAGGTTTACCGAAACAGAGAAATAATTTACTATCGATTGCTGTCAAACTTCACGTAATAATTCGTAGTTAAATTCCAATGAATATCATGTCAAATATTAAATAAATTACTGCACATCATAAATATCACTATACACTGTATATGGATTATCAACTAATGCCTTAAATCGTACCTAGTTAACTGAGAGGACTTCTATATTACGTTCACTGAACAGAAACACAAGATTGTTCGAAGAAATATAAAAAATTCAGAATTTCAATTTATTAGACTGAATGTACATAATGTTAGCTTGCGGATATGATAATTTCATAAGAATCAAAACTGAATTACTGTTGAGCTGTAGGAACAAACAAATTTGAATCGTCTATCTGGTATACATTGTATTAGTTAAGCAGAAATAAAAGTTACTTTAACGGATATAAATGTCCATAATTTCTATAATATTTAATAAATCTCGCTGAAATTTTCACAATTTATTCCAAAAACATTGTTATTTAATTTAGAAATGTTTTATCACATTATTACTTACAGGAATGAAGTTATTGTCCAAAATATATCACAATGAAAGAACCAAGTTAGCCTTATTAAAGGCATTACGTCATTACAGATGATTACTAAGTTACACAATCGACGTTCTAAATAAATCTTGAATAATGCAAAATAATATTATAAAATGTGACTATTTACCGGAGAATAGTGGCTGGAGTTGAAACCAAGATTAACTAATCATGTCGAGTTATTAAATTTACAATTTAACATCAAAAAACGGTACACAAAATGGCAGAACAGACAGGTAGCTAATTAGACTATGTAAAGGAAAATATGTGGTAGCTGTCAACATTGCTAACCGAGAATTTCGAAAGAATTTGGAAACTGGAGACGAAAATTATGCATGTGATTATTAGAATTGAACGATCCGATATTTAAAATGTAGAAATTCGACTAATAGCGGCCCCATACTGAAATTTAGCACATGTTACACATACTGACAAATAATCTCCAAAATATAAAATATTGATAATTTAGTCAACGTGAAATTTCGGAGTAATTTCTTGAAATGGAACTTCTCGTTAGAACTTGTATCTGTATAATCTTCTTACAACGATTGATATAATATCTTCCGAAGTGGACGAAATGAAATGTGTTTTAATATTCAAAATATATCTTTTATATTTAGCAGTAACTGTTAGGGCTCGGGAAAGGCAAAATTACTGGAAGCCCCGACGTCCGTCCTTCGGCGTGAACAAAATGGAACTAATTAAGGAGGTGAGGGAGAGCAGTTCTCCCATCAAACGGAGAAGAAAGCTGATTCACACCAATCAGCAAAAAACAAGTCACGAAGCATTGGCTAGGGTCCAATCAAAAACAAGCACTAGATCCAAGTCATTGCTGTGTGACTAACGAAAACCTGGATGGATAACGATTAAAACCCAAAGCAAAAATAAAAACGATACACGCTCACTGAAACCAACCAAAGAGAATGAGCTAAGGAGAACACACAGAAAGGAAACAGAACGTAGACTAAGAAAATAAATAAAAATGGAACAGCAACTAGGCAGTTACAATTTTATGCAGATGCTTATTTAGCAAAACATGAAAATTTTGGTGAAATTAGAATAGTGAGTTTTGAATTTGGATTGCGAAACTTACTTGAACGTAAAGTTGGAAGTGGTAAGAGATAAACTAATTTCAAAAGATATATTATACGGTCCAGAAAACACTGACTTCGTTATTTGAACTATTAGTGTGAAAGATCATGGAGTGTACTTTTTGCAATGCTTTGTTTATTTTAGACTCATGTATATTTGAAACAGTAAAAACTTAGTTATTTTAAGAATTTAAAATTTTTCATACAAAAATTTTCCGAGCATTACAAATGCGAAACGATTAAAGAAGTGTAATGGATGTACATTAAACATTACTCACCAGTGTATATATATCAGTGCAATACTGGATCTGTTACATCAAAACATTTAATGAATCATGTAAATGATCATAAAACATTTACTGATTATTATGACATTTATAAGAAACAAGGACATTTAACTATTTCAGTGAATATGTTTTTAAGAAATGTAGAATTCTTTTTCAAGTTACAGAATTTATTGCACAACTAATTTCAACTATTATTGAACAACAATTTATTCCAGTAAAAGTTTAGTTTGTTCAATAGAATATATTATTGATATGCAAGGTTTTAAAATGTCATCCTCTGTTTTTTAACGTGTTCAAATTTTTCAAAGAAAAAATTCTGAGCATTTAAATGCGAAATAATAAAAATTCAAATGATGCTACTTTTATGTTTCATTGTATGGTAAAACTCCCATGTGAAATGCTAGAATTAGCAATATGTTATAAAAAAAACAATGTGAATGCTTAACTGAAAATTTTCACGTATTATCATGGGTTACTTTAAATGGTTATACTATAACTCATATTCGAAAAATAATTGCACAACTCTGTGAAGTTGGTGCAGTATCCTTTTGTAAAGACACTGAAAAAGTCCAAGGGATTCATAAATTGTTTCGACTGAACAATGTAAATGATGAAGGTTGTCCTTCCCTTACTTCATTAAATTTTAATGTTAATATGAGGTGTTGTACTTACCATGTACCTAAGCAATTAAACGCTTGCGCAATAAGAAACTGTATGCAACTTCAATACTGGTTAAACCTGCAAAGTTCAAAAGTTGTGGAAAATTTGTTCAAGATAAAATTGTAATCTAGTTATTGTATACAGATCTTTATACTACTACTTTTACGAGTATGAAATAAATCTGTAAAAATTATATAAGACCTGATTGTTTTTATTTACTCATGAAATGATAATAGTTTAGGAAAAATATTTAGAAATAAAATATGGGAATTACTTTTCTTTTCAGGAAAATTTGAATGATACATTAATTTTGAAAATAGTAAAGATGAAATATTCATATTTTAAAGGAAACGTTAAGTAAAAATATTTTTAATAAATAACTTATAGAAGAAAAATAATTTAAAACAACTTTTCTGTTTTCGTTGAAGTAAATAATTTGCTTGAAGTAAAAATAATTTAAATACCTTTTTCTGTTTAACTAAAATATTACGTTGTAAAGTAGATCATACTTTTTATTAAACTTTTGTTTGACTAAATTATTTTCTAATTATTAACTTACATAAAAATTTCTTCAAATAAAATTTCTTTATAAACTTTAAGTGCAAATTAAATAACTTACAAAATTTCTTGAAATAAAACTATTTTCTTTAATTTTAATTTTCGTTTCACTAAAATATTATTTTGTAAAATACATTATACGTTTTATTTAACTTTCGTTTAATTAAATTATTTTGTAATTATTAACTTATATAAAAATTTCTTCAAATAGAATTATTAGTTTCATAAACTTTTATTTTTGTTTAATTAAAATTTTATTTTGTAAAATACATTATACTTTGTATTCAAAGACTGTTTAACTAAAATATTTTCTAATTATTAACTTACGTACAATTTTCTTCAAATAAAATTACTTTGAAAAACTTTAAGTGTAAAATAATTAACATTGTTAAAATTTCAATGTTGAAAAGAAAATAAGTTGTAGTAGCTTTTGTTTAAGTATAATCAATAAGATAAGTTGCAAAATTAATTTTTACAAAAGTAAAACTTTGTTTGGAACTTAAAATAGAAAAACTGTTTAACCGAAAACAAATAAGTTACAGAAAGAAAAACGAAATAAAAAGTTCATTAATTAAAATGAACTACTATTTATTAAACTTGAAATTTTTATTTTCACAAAACTAATTTTGTTTTAAAACTTTTAAGAAAAGAATAGTTCATGAATAATAGAACTTTGTTAAAGTAAAAAAATAAGTAAGTTACAGTAAGGAAATAAATAAAACACAATTTTGATTAAGTTTAATTATTTACTATTTATTAAACTTGAAATCTTAATTTCACAAAATAAAACATGGTTTTGAAGTTTTAAGAATAACTTAGTATATAAAATAATTTTAATACTTGTTTGTAATTTTTGAAAAAGTATACTTAAATATTTTTAGATGTATATAGTTAAAACCTAAAAATAATAATATTTTCACAGTAATTCATCATACGTACGTTCACATTTGTAAGATTATAATAATATTTAAGAGAATTGAAACAAGTCATATTTTAAACTTGGGACGGAGAATCGATGTTACTAATAACTAAGTTCCTAAAAGAAAATGTAAAATATGAGATCTATATATTTATTTAAGTTAAATAAAAACAGAAATATACAAAATATTTTATTCTTTCTCATATTCATTGACAAGTTCTTGATGTCTTGGATAAAGTAAACATGTTAACTTATTTTACGTTTACCTAATACATTTATCATCTTTTCTAAAAGACATAGCTGAAAGTTTTATTTCACAAGTGATTAAAAATCTTTTACTAAAACCAGTCTTATGATTTCTTTCGGTTCAATTTTAGCGTATTAATCAATGCTTCCAAGAATATCCTCTTTACCTCTTCATCTGAATTCTGATGGCGTACGTTGTATTGGTCATATATTTCTTTTACTCGTTCTTCCATTAAAATACTATTCACTGCACGACTATGTAAAACTGATTCTTCCTGCATTTTACAACTATGTTGTTCTCTATAATTAAATTTGAAGAAACATCATTCATATAAGGTTTACAGGATACCATTCCTTAATAGCCTTTCAAATACAATCCCCATCCACACAAGTGGGGGAACAATAACACCACTCTAACTCGTTTGTTGTATCCTCATTAAAAGAAAAAAATCCAAGCACCTTTCTAACAACTACAGCTTCCTTTCCTTCATTTGAAGGAAGAACACTAAGGATGTAATTAAATACTATATCTTCATCATTCATTTGATGAGTCTTCCTTGTTTACATGACTGATATCTATAGTAGGAGTAATACAAGTATTAGTAATAGTTGAAATAAATAAGATAGGTGTATCTATTTCTTGAAGATTAGCAATGAACTGCTCATCTTCTTATATGGTATTAACAACTTCAACTTTCTTAATTTCCATGACTATCCTACAATAAAAAGAAATAAAATCTTAAGTTAAGGATCATTATTTTAAAGTTTATTACAAAAATAGGCTTATCTTATTTTAAACCTTTGTTATAACTCAAACATAATAAACTGATCATTAAAACTTTCTAAGATTATTTTATAAACATTAATATGAAGTTAGAATTCTAACTTAAATCGCAATTCAAACTTTTTAAGAAAATACTTACTGAAGAAAGTTTCACTTTATGAAATAGAAAAATAAGTTTTAGTTTTATATTTTAAATTCACAGATTGGGTATGGACTTATAATTCTTTTATTTAAACAAAGAATCAATACAAGATTTTTTTGAAATGGACATTGAATCGGCGCGAGCAAGATATAATAATTTCCATCTTTGAAATGAATCGACGTGTAGCAAAATATAATAAATTCATTGTTTGAAATGACTCGACACGTATTTTTCGTTATATCTCATCTACGATGATCGGGAGAGGGGGAACAAGTTCTATCGCACCTGTACTGCTTAGGAGGAAAAATTGTATTACGCCTACGATGGTGAGGAGGAGGGGAAAAGTTGTTTTTCACCAAATGAAAATATTTCTTTTTTAAGAAAAGTTTGAGCTTTTCTTTGAACACCCCTCCCCTCATTTGCATTTCTTTTGTCACTTATCAACCCATCCTCCTACTTCTCTGCTATATTAAATAGGGGTCGTAGCCTTTTATAAACTACAGCAACCGCGACACAGCGGCTGGGAAAATAGTCTACTATACCATGTTATGTAGGTTAGATGGGCTATGTTCTTCAGTTAGATGGGCTATGTTTTATAATATGGCCCGTAGTCTTATGAAATAGATTAAATTCTGTGTAATCTCTGGTATCATTCACTGGTGTACTATGGGAGGTAATCTCTGCTAGGTTAAATAGGGCTGAAAAAAGGTGCCGTAGCCTTTCACGAAATGCTACACTGCCCCGGAATATAGAGTACATTCTACAGCAACCACGACAAATGCGACACGGCGGCTGGATATAGTCTACTATGACCTACTATTGCGTGTTCTGTAGGTTAGCTCGATATGGCTCGTAGCCTTTTATGAATGCTATGTTCTTCAGGATAGCTCGTATTCTTAAGCAGATACGCCCCGGCGGCTGGGAAAATAGAGCGCCAGAGTATAGGGTATAGCTGGCTATGACATACTATTGCATGTTCTTTAGGTTAGCTCGAGTACGGCGCTCAGGGCATTATAAAATGGCTCGTAGCCTTTTATGAAATAGATTAAATTGTGATTACCTTCAAAACAAGGCCAAGTCACCCCATTCTATTTACGTGTCATTCATATATTACGTCAGCGTGTTTTTGGTCAATTTAGAGCCCTTCCCCTTAGTAAGCAACATTAACTGGATGTCCTATCCCTAATACTTAGACGCCCAGCAAAAGTAAGTAAAGCTTGAACCCCCTCGCCCCAGAATGCTTATGTAATATTTGAATGACTCCTGATAAAAAATGTATATGCTTCAAATACATATTTAATTTCGGCGCGTACTATAAAAATTATCTTTGTTCTACTATAAATAACGAATTTTGATACTACTTAGTAGTTGCATTTGAAGCATATACATATTTTTATGTCAGAAGTCGTTCAAGTAATACGTCTGCTTTCTATGGTGAGATTCAAACTCTGCTTATTTTGGGTGGGCTTCTATGCATTAGGGATAGGGCATCTTCTTAATGTTGTTTACTAAGGGGGGAGAGATCTAAATTCACCAAAAATGTGCTGATGTAAATCTGAATGACACCTAATATACGTATTTATCTGCGGCACATATCAAAATTTATTATGTCTACTTTATTACTAAAAGCTTGCTTAGCGAAAAAAAAACTTTTTTCTATCTATGGCTAAAATGTTGCGAATTAAAAACCCATTTATCCGTGTTTAAACGGCTTCGAATTCACCTATTATTATTTTAGCAATTTTTTCCACTGCTGATGTAACGAGTTTTTTATACTATACGCCGGAACTTTAACTTCAACCGGGAATCTTACGTAGGTATTTAGAGTAAGTCGATATAGTTGGTAAATATATATATATTAAAAAACAACACTGGGTACAAGAAAAACACGCTCTAGTATAGTTTTTGACCTGCAATTTGTGTGCCTGAGTTTTGGTCTGGACTGGACATTCCGACTGACTCCTTTCCGAATTTTTGTCAGGGACGAATGTCGGGATGGTATCTTAGAGGATTGTCAAAGGCTGCTAGTCTACAAATAAAACATAAGAAAACATGCAAAAAGAAATAATCATCCACATCAATAAAAATATATTTTGATTTGCCTAAACTCCGAAAATTTTATTTCTATAATAGTTTAATAGTTTAATAGTACTCGTAAATTGCAATACTCATTTAGTAAAAAAATAGTAAGAAAGCTAGTAATGATTTTTTTTCTTTTTGTAAAAGTAGTAAACTTTTCTTTTAAAGCACGATGCTCCTTATGATTATTTTGGAAGTCAACAGTACAAAAGTAAAAAAATGTACTTAACAGAAAAGAAAAATGTTCACATAAACACTTGAAACTGTTTGTGCAAGTTTTCAACTTCTTCCTTTAAACACACGGAAACATCACAAGCAACACGCATATTATCTCGATTTACTTCCTGTCTTTTCTCTAATCCTCGAATTTATCAATACGTATGGATTTTAGGGTAAAATGAGCGTGGGTAGTCACTTTACAGCATGTAACAAACCGAAACTATTTCCCACTTATTAATATGTACTTTTCTTGGTCCAACAATGAAGGCATGGGTGTGCCGTGTGCTGGAGGGGGCTCGCAGGAGTCGAGCCCTTTGTTAAATTATTTGGAGAATACCCCTGATGAAGGCCAAGTGGCCTGTGACCAGGTGCAGCGCCCGTAATTGCCATCTTCGACACATCCTGGAACAATAGATAGTATGAATTTAATATAAAATACATGAATCACACGAATACATAAAAGTGGTAGTTTCTGTGAGGAAATTAACAAATCAAAAAGCAAATATAGCAACTGAGCAGTTGTGCCTCAATAAATAGTGTTCACGTGCTTTTGATTTACCATAAAATGAACATTTTGAGTTCTATTTTATTATTATTATTACCAGTAATGTTCAAAACAATTTTCTTTAAATTAACAAAATTTAGAATCAACGCTAAAACATAAAAAAAATAATAAGTGTTTCCATCGTCCATGCGCTAAACCAAATCGCCGGTAACACGTTTTCCATACCATTTTCAATACAAATATACAATGTCTAGAAAAATTACTAGAATATCCGATTTGACTTTTCTTGTTCAGCAAAGAGAAAATAGTTCGCATTGTCCAGTAATATGCGACTTTTTCTAGATAATGTAAGATTTCATTAGCCTACATTCTTTTCCTATTACTACTCTTTCCCTAAACTTATTACTTATTTGAGACTAGGAAAAATATTTCAAAATTTGTGAAATGAGATAACTCCAAAATCAAATTAAAAAATCAAATCCTAACGATGTTGCTTCTTGGTTACGACTTGCGAAACACTATCAACACTCATTCCTTATCCTTTAACTTAAGCTTGTGTCTTCATTCTACTAGGGTTCATCATTCACCTAATTATATTGGAAAATTTGCCTATCCTGCTCATAGGTTACAAGCTCTTATCTAAAGTCCGCTTTAGACGACAGCATTTATGCTACGATGAATCGTACGATTAGCAGTAGTGCCAGAATGTGAAAGCAAGAATGCTACAATAGGGCAAGATGCTATGGTATAAATCCACAACTTTTTTTCTTTTTACTCTGGCACACTGCTTTCGCTAAGATTCGTCGTACGAGAAATTGTATCGTCTAAAGCGGCCTTAATCGTGGTTAAAATTGCTTTACAGTAGTTTATTTATCTAAAATTTGAAACATTTGATTTTATTGAACTCGGTGCTGTTTTCAAAGCATTATGTAGTTTTATGTTGTTAATTCGAAGTTGTATAAAACATTGAAAGTAAGCTTTATAATATTATACTGGAATTGTTATGTTGTACGTATTACAAAATTAAACTTTATATCGAGGTTTACCACTCCTAACATTAAACCTATTTTACTTCACTTTATACGAAGGGCTTGTAATAATAAAATTATTTATTTTAAGAACCCTTTTAATCAAAGTATGTTTCCAAGAAAAGAAAAGAATGTAACGTAGCTTAAAACTTAAATTGTTTGTAACTATAAGTGCAATAACCAGATCTTGTTTTGTCTCTGTGTCGATATTAAAATACTGATTGTAATTAGATATATCTCGTTCTGTCATATTATGGACATTTGTACATTTTCAAACTTGAATTCTCGTAATTTAATTTTCCATTGTTATTTAAAAGTACTAAAAGCCTTTTATAAAAAAAAATATCATTGTTCTCTACCAACTACCTGCTAAGGTAAAATGTGTTAGTAGCGGGAGGGTTATTACATTGCCTAAATCCATAAATATTCAGTCGTTCGTACCATAATTGTATATTTCGCATGATATAATTTCGCAGTTTTACATTTAACCCTGGAACACATAGGGGGGTGCTCACGCACCCCAGCCGGTGTTTCAACAGTGTGTAAATAAGCAATATGCCACTGACGGTGTTGCCCTCTTCTGTACTCTTCGTTTATCATCTGACTGCAGCAGAGAAGGGTGTGTCGTTCGATTGCACAGAACGCGTTTGGTGACAAATCGACCAAAAGTGTGTTATTTTGCTGTTGGGGTGTTGGAGCACCCCACCTTTGTGTTCCTGTATATATATTTTTGATAAATCACTTTCATTTGTTTGAAGACATTGAGTATAGGTTGGCTTTACAATCATGTGGACGTGCAAGGGTTCATCATCGAAGGGTAAAGACGACGCACAGATTCGAATGTGGCTTGAAGAAGAGGAGGTAGGTGGTACAAATATTGAAGAAAACGTGAGTGATTGTGAGGATAATCTTCGAGTCCAGTCGAACTATGCTGATGAAATTTCTGAAGCTGATGTTAGTGATACAGAACTGAACAATGACAGTGAAGATGATGAACCGACTCGTGGTGCAATAAGCAAAGGACGAAATGGTTACAGGTGGAAAGGTGTTCCCACAGTTAGAGGTGGGACACCAACACGTAATATAGTCTTACGTATTCCTGGCAACAAAGGAGCTGCAAAAGCTATTCAGACTCCCCTTGAAGCGTGGAAATTATTGTTTTCCGACAATGCCATACGTAGTGTTGTTCAGCACACAAATGAAGAAATTGCGCGACAAAGAATAAAGTACGCTGAAGGGACGTATTATGTAGGTGATACTAATATCAACGAAATCTATGCCGTAATTGGATTACTTTACGTAATTGGATCACTCTGAAATGCGGACATTTGAACGTGCAAGACATGTGGTCAACCACATTTGGAAATCCGATATTCCGCTGCATAATGCCTGTAACCCGATTTTGTTTCCTGATAA
>JAGDQP010002058.1:87364-110491 GCA_022664845.1 Lepisma saccharinum | reverse complement strand
ACCAAGTCCTCATATAGCAATGCGAATTGCACCAAGCGCTGACGTTAATTTTAATAATTTATTTACTTAAAATATAGTTTTCTATGATAAAACTAATTGAACTGTAGTGTGCAAAAGTATATATTCATTCTAGTATCATGTAATTGTATGTTTTACTTTCTTTCCCTTTTTTTCTCTTTTCAGACTTCTGAGTAACATCACTATCGTGCTGTTGAATAATTAATCAGAGAAATTCGGATGATTAAAGTTAACGGGAGCTTAAACAGACCGTTAGCGTTAACCGATGTTGGAGAAACAGTCATTTCTCTTAATCAGATGTTAAATGCGCTTAATGGATTGTTAATTTTTTAACCAGCGTTGGTGAAACCAGCCGTTTGGCTTATAGAGCTCGCAAGTTCATCGCCACAGTAACAAACGTTCGCCATTGGATTCTGTCCTGGGCAATATCAAGCCAGTTTTCATCACGAACACCTACTTCTCGAAGATCTCTTCTAATATTGTCCTCCCAACGACGTCTCGGTCTCCCTAATGGCCCCCTACCGTCTGGCCTTTCAACCAGGATAGAATATGATCTTCGTTTTTCCCCCATCCGAGTTATATGCCCTGCCCACCGTAGTCGTCGTGATTTCATTATTCTTACTACATCTGGTGAATCGTACAGTCCGTGGAGTTCTTTATTATGCAGTCTCCTCCACTCTCCAGTCATCTCGTCCCTTTTCGGCCCTCATATCTTTCTCAAAACCTTATTTTCAATACACGTAATTTATGTTCATCTGCTAGGGTCGTACTCCAACTGTTGCAACCGTAAAGTAGTACTGGCATTTCGATCTCGATCTCGCTCGGTTCGGGAATCCACGGTTCTGCAGTATGGATTTCTTACTCCTGTTTATTCCCCGTTGTATACATTAAGAAGTTTGTCGAAATAAAATGTCCACACATCGACAAAGTTAGTCGAATCCGCCTGAAGATCTCCACGTTCATATCTAATCATTCCTAACCTCGGCTGGTAACCTTTTCTTAACGAGTTTACCCCTTTGTATAGGTCTCGTATGTTATTTGCCCGTTTTTCTCTATCTTCTGAATCTTCTGCGTCAGATATTCTCGCTTTTTGTTTCTGAACCCGAGTGTGGCGTTTCCCTTCGCGTTACTGTAGTGGTTGGTATTTGCTTCGCTTTTTTTTTACTTAGCCATCGTTGCCTTGCTTGTTTTCGTTCCTCATGAAGCTTAAAGCATTCTTCATCAAACCAAGGTTTGTTTTTCTGTTGTTTCTTTTCACCTACACTTTCCTTCGCTGCACTCTTAATTGTTTCACGAATTGCCTCCCACGTTTTACATCAATTTCATTATTAATACCATTATTATTACTCGAGTCGGCTAGCATTTCGAACCTATTTGAGAGTTCGAGTTCGTAATCTGCTTTTATGCTCGGATTATTTAATCGTTTAACTTCGAATTTCAGTTGTTTTGCCCCTTGTTTTCTCGATGCATAACTTTTCCCTTACTTTTGTGATCACTAATTGATGGTCGGTGTCACCTTCCGCTCCTCTGTACGACCTAAAATCCATTGTGTTGGTGTGTTTTCGTCTGTCTAGTAATACGTGACCGATCTAGTTGAGAGTTTTGCCATCCGGAGATACCCATGTGTATTTGCGTATGTCTTTGTGTTCAAAGTACTTGCTCTTTACCAGTAGGGTTTTCGAAATCGCGAAAGTTATCAGTCTTTCTCCATTGTTCTTGGCCTTTTCGTGAAGGCTGTATTATGTCTATAAAATATTATAGCATCTTTCGATCTCGATCTACTTAACTTTTCAGTTTGGACCACCAAAAGGGGGGTAAAATTTTGTTTCGCAAAATTATTTTTATAGTGTCGAAAGTGGGTTTTGTGAGCAATTGTAGCAAATTTCATGGAAATATCTGGAAAACTTTCGCTTTTACCTGTCTGTTTCTCAGTTACAAGAATTAATAACGGTAAAGATAAAGCTATCCCCTGTTCGATTCGCACGCTCCGTGAACGGCGCATGGGGATGTGGAGGTAGCGCTCCACATCTTGACCTACGGTACGAAGTGCGGTGGAATGGTCAGTCCCACGCTCGACTGACTTTACCTTCCCAAGGTGCCCAGGAGTACTAAGAGCACTCTGCTACTCAATTTGATAGGCGCGCCAGGCATGGGGGGCGATGGGTGCCTAACTTGTGACTGAAAATGTATCACAAGAATTGAACAGGATATTTTGAAACTGGTTAAATCAAAATAGGCTTAGATTGCGCGATATTATACTTACAATACAATCTGTCAAAAGTTAAAATTTGTGTTACGTTGAACTTATCACATTGCACGAAGTATATTAGAACTTTTAATTGAAGTTTTAACTTCTGGATTTGCTAATGACAATTTTCTTTTGGTGATGTTAGATTCGTTCAGGCTGGTTTACGTTAAAATAAACGACAATAAATGATCGTATCTTAATGTGGCCATACTTATCCTAAACTGGGTTTGTTCGTAAAACTGCCATAATATATTCATTTCATAATTTGTCATGGCAAAAAGGACATACATTCACATGTATTTACTTACCACATAATACATACAGACAAAATGAAACACATATACTTAATTTTACATTTTCCTCGCTTTTGAACTTGGTTATTCATAGGTATTGAGCTCGTTGGCAGAATGGAGTAGGGAAACGCGCTGGACATTACAGTCCGAAAGCAAACTAACATGGGTTCAAGTCCTGTTCAAGCCAAAGATTGTTTTACAAAGCAATCGTGAATAATCTAATCATCTCTTCTCTTACAAAACGGAGAATATTTCCGACTGTGGAGTGGAGCAACTGATTCACTATAGCAAGGGAGACGCTTTGCGAATGTTGGTTGGGAAAGTTCAGATCAAGTCTCAGGGGGTTACGAGGAAAGTTAACAACACGTCATTGATCAGAAATATGCACTTTTCATGTTATTATTCTTAGAAAGAAACTCCTATAACATTTATTAAGCAAGTTTTGGGTACAGCCAAGTGTGGAGTATCGCTAGCGTGCGGGACTTCTAATTTGAAAACCTGGGTTCGATTCCCCATCAGCCAGTTTCTTTTTCGCATACACTGAAGTATTCAAACAGATTTATCTGCGGGTTATGGAGAACCTACGAAGCATCACTGGTCAGAATCCGAGTAAACAGTGCGTGTGCTGTTTAGCATAATGATAATGTAATTTTCATGTTTTTCATTGGTCTCTTTCTCTTCCTCTTTCTGTTGCTGTATTGTTATCGTATCTTTGCTGCGTCTTTCTCTTCTACTTCTCTCTATCTATTTATCTTTATTTTTCTCTTACTTTACACACACTCTCTCCTTTTGTGCGTCTTCCAGAGCCAATTTCGGACCACTTTCGATGACCCGGTAACCCGATTGACCCGGTCTGGAAACCCTATTTAACTGGGAAATTCGGCGTCGTATTCTTCTTGTTCTCTGGGTCACATCTCCGGTCCTGGTCACCCCTTAAAGAAGCATTGTTCAAACGGAATGAAATAATTAAAATCTCTCCTTCATCCTACGGGTTATCAAGTATAAATCGAATCAATGGGTCAGCATGGCCTACAGTATCTAATGTTTTTTTTTACAATCAGTGATTCCGCCAGACCCCGGCTCCTGTAGGGGATGTCAGCCCAAATCCTCGAGACTATCCCCAACTTCAACATATTGCGGACAAACGTTGATAGAAACTGTGCAAAATTCTACGTCCACCCTCCCAATTTTGACTTTACGCCCCCAATCTGAAAATCCTGGCAGCATCCTTTATTACAAAGTATTCCGAACCAGTATGTTTAATAAACCCCACCGAATTTGCAGACTAACCCCGTGCAAACAAACAATGTGTGCTACACATTTGACATTATCCTAGATGTGTATCAAAACTCTGCAGTTTCACTGGAAATCATAAGTATTTAATATGACCATCAAGTTTGGTCTCCATTTTGAAAGTGATTGAATGAATTTTTGAAGCACCCTTTATATATTCGAATAACCCTGCAGAAATATAAATTCACTTGTCTCTTGCTCTTAGATTTGACTTGTGGGAACTGAACTTTATACTGTGGGTACTGAACTTAATATTTTTACTACGTTTAAATTCCATATTTTTTTATCTGTACTTCTTCTTCTTCTATTTCCCCTTCTCTCTTTCTCACTCTCTCTCTCTCTCTCTCTCCTATTTCTCTGCCTTTGTCTTACAGACATCCATCGGTTTCAATGTTTCATTGTATGTTTAAATTTCTCCCTTGATCAGCTTATGTATATTGATTCATCTTGTTTTCATTTTACCGATACTAATACATGTCTATTTGATTTTAGTATGAGCGAGACGAAGGAAGGAGAAAGAGGGGGTCTGTTTACTGGAAACCATTATGGGAAAAGAAGGTGCCATTTGGGTTACCTAGCTGCACGGCATTCGATGTAGCAACATTTTTGATGCGAAGTGTACCATCCCGGTATATGCCTGGCGTGACTGAGGAAAACACTGGGAAAACCTAAGTCAGGATAGTCAGCCGCTGGTACCGAACCGAGGTTCTCCAGAATACGAAACCAACGTTCTACCAAGTAAAGTACGGTGCTCGGAAGAAAGCATACTCGTTTCGATGTTTATCACATGCACGCACACACAATGTCATAGGCACGCCCATACAAAATAACGTAAATAACAACATAATATCAGAAATTATCAAGCATAAATATCGTGCATCGTGCCCTATTTTTAAGAACTAATAGAAACAGACCTTTTCTCTTGTCTTTCATGCATAACGTTAGTGTTCTATGGAATTCATTAAGAAAGAAAAAAGAAAGAAACCATGGGTGTTACAGTTCATTTTTGTTTCTCCATGTTCGGTAAGGATCTTTTCTATTGGACAATTTGAATTAAACTTTTCAGTACCCTTCAACTAGTGGCCCACCTAAAATAAAATCGTGTTAGGTTTCCTATTTTATTGTTTGAAATGGGACTCTCTTAAGTTTTTCATTATTTGCTACATACTACAAGAAATCATAAATATATTTTTCAGAACCCAGGACATGTGATAATGTTTTCTGTTAAAGAAAAGAAAATTCCAACGCTTGCTCGCTCACTCACACTCTCTCAGAATCACACACCGCCGACTCAACGTTAGTTGGGTGGCCTATCTTGTAGGCGTAGAGAAAAATCGTGTATAACAAAGTCATGTGAACATAATTTTGGCCATGATAGTACAGTCACTGCAGACCAAAAGGTAAGTAGTTCACAGATTATTTGAGAATCTTTGCTGTTGACAGAGTTTTTCACGGACAGTGTCGCGGTGCCCCGGAGCCTTTACGGAGCCCTGGGGATCCGCTGAGCACACTTTGAGAACCGCTGTTCTAAACTAAAGGGGGTCGAAATGAACATTAATTGGACTATTTTCCATCAAATAGCAAACATTCGTTTGCGCTAAACCGGTATCTTTACCAAAAGTTCTTTTTAAAACGCATGGTTGCATAACAAACAGGAGTAAGAATATACATCCATCTATTTCACAATTTAACGAAATTTTGGTTTCTTTGCTATTAGTAAAAGAAAATGTCATTATCTGGTTAAATGGCGGTGATTGCTTATGTCAGTTTTACTCATATGGAAAGTCGTCTTACTCGTACCTATTTTGACCTACCTTTACTTCATAGAATTTCTGAGAATCGTCTACTGCGTTTAGGAAATCTCTTGCGCGTGCATTGGACAATTTTGGAGTACGAATTTTTGGAAGGAGAAGTTTGAAATCTTTGTCGATATCACGCCGTATCAGCTCTATTGTTAATAGCACTGGAAATATGAAGTTCTAAATTTCATTTTCCACCCTTTTGGTGGAATGAAGATCTGAAACGCGGTGGTATTTCAATCCTAGCGACAAAGACTTTTATCCATAATTTTTTATGTACTTTCATCCCTATAAGTATGTCAGTCTACTTCTGTTATACCCTACATATATATTAGGACATTAGGGATTGTTGCAGGGGGAGGGGGATATAATTGGGTATATGTTGTAGGATATAATTTGGTTTCTTCTCATGCATTGTTTTTAATAAGGGTACTACGGACCACATGTAAACATAGTTACTAAGCCAGTTTATAAAACGATAATCTATAAAAGATGTTACACTGTTACAATGTTTTAAGTTGAAGATAAATCTTACACATGCATTATGAATTCGCTGGAGAGTCATTCTAAAATAATTTTCCAAACACTGTCTCCGATGTTTAAGATATCTTTTTTTGCTGAAATTTAGACAAGAGTTATTGTTTGAATTGTTAATATGATTAACTAACTAACTCTATGGCTTATGGAACTCGCAAGTTCATCGCCGCAGTAACAAACGTTCGCCATTGGATTCTATCCTGGGCAGTATCAAGCCAGTTTTCATCACGAACACCTACTTCTCGAAGATCTCTTCTAATATTGTCCTCCCAACGACGCCTCGGTCTTCCCAATGGACTCTTTCCATCCGGCCTTCCAACCAGGATAGAATATAATCTTCGGTTTTCCCCCATCCGAGCTACACTGCCCACCTTAGTCGTCTCGATTTCATTATTTTTAAAACATCTGGTGAATCGTACAGTCCGTGAAGTTCTTCATTATGCAGTCTTGGTTATTGTTAATACAATATAATGATTTACACACAAATGAAGAATAGTTTACTTTGGATTTTTCTAGTCTTTCGTTTTAGAGCCCTTGATTTTTACATGTCTCTAAGTAAATTATTTGTTAAAAGATTTCGACGAAGAACGGAATTATTTTGCCATTTAATAACAGGCATATAAATATTGCCAACATCATTAATTGTTCAATTAAATCTCCTGAATAACACTTCAATCATTGTTTCAAAAGAAAATAATCCAGAAACACTGTCTCAGGGTGGGAACAAAGGTTGGCGGAATTTTGTAACTGAATTTTTAAAATGAGTATGCTTAATATGTTTTGTCAGTCATAATGATTACTGCACGATGATGTAGTACTCTTTAAATTATAATGTGTCGGTTCTAACACATAAACATTTCATTTTTTTTTTTTAACCAAGCAAAATAATAGATGGAGACTATTTGGGCATTTTGGAAAATTAATAACTTTTGAATGGGCAATAATTTAAACAATATTTAGACATTATTTTATTGGGAAATTAAATTTAAATCTACTACTACTGTGAATTTTGGTATTGATTCTATAATTTATTAGTATTGTTATTCACTTCTGAAATTTGTACTGGATGTAAATTTAATTGTATTTTGATGTAAGAAATTAACTTTGTTCACGTTGTAGAGAAATTGTTCATTTCAAACTTTATTGGATAATAAAAGAGTCAAATGTTTAGCGTCCGAAAGCTCTCTTGTTGGTTTGTGGTTGTAAGCGTTCCCACCGAAGCGTCAGTTCAAGACTGCGAGAGGTATAGGTTGGCTGCAACGGCTAGGAACACGGACTAACAAATACTACACCAACGACTATGACGATTGTGGGAAAACTGCTGGAAAAGTGATCGAGATAATGGAAGAAGCACAGGCAATATCAACCGGCTACGTTCGAGTTCAAAATCTGACGACTAAAGCTGCGGTACTTTACAAACGAAAAGAATCACTTCCAGGAATAATAAGCATAAAAAGCCCTGCAATAATGGAAGACGCCTTTCAAGTGCATGAAAAATACATGTCGATTTGCGATTAACAATTTGTAATCAGTCAGCAACGCGCCCTACTATGGTGGAGTGTAAACAAATCAAGTTTTCTCCATGCAGTGGGCTCATCAACTCGGCGTTATGTTTAGTCACTCAACGAAAGCCAAACCAAAATTTCGTGACGTACAAGAAAGAGAAGATGGAGACCCGGTCGGCCACTTTACAAAAATACGACCCCTATGCCCTACCCTGTTGATGTTACAGGAGAGATCAAATTCAGGAAATTCTCGAGAAATACCAGATTGTTCTGGAAACGTTTCAAGAACTTGACGAAGAAGGAGTTGAAGAAGCAAATGGTTTACGTTTTCGAAAATGGTTTAACTTACTTGGGTCTTCTAATGGCATTGGACGTGATAGTGCTGCTAAAAAAAATAACGTTGTTTTACAGGGAAAGCAGGACTAATGAGATCAGTAGATTTAATATGTTCTGGCATTGTAGATCTTAGAAATGAAGTACAATTTTCTTCATTGTTCAAGAAAGCAGAGAAACAAATGCTTAAGCTTAACCTCCGGCCCTATCTACTGGCGGTTTCACAGGATCAAGTGCATCTTACTTTCACACAACCTTGGAGGAATACTACAGACAGGAGTACTTTCAAATGTTAGATATGGCTGTTCATTGTCTGAGACCGGTTCGACCAAACAGGCCTCAAATGTAATTTGAAATTGGAAAAGGCCTTGCTTACTGGCGAAGATTGCCAGGAACTAAAAAAAATATCCGGAAGTGAACACGAAGTCACTTGAGCTTATACTGAAAATGTTTCACAAAGACAGAATGCTTTCCAGTGTTAGTGAAGCAGTAGCTGCCTTCAAGCCTCTTCAGTTAGAAGAAAAGGAAGTTATGAAGAATGTAGAAACATTGGTATGTTTACTGCTTGTCTTACCCAGCTCCAGTTGTGAAGCGGAAAGAAGTTTTAGTGCTCTAAGAAGACTGAACAACTTATCTCCGTGGTTCAATGAGCCAGAAAAGACTTAACCACGTGGCTGTATGTCACACTCACCAAGATATTTTAGATACGATTAAAGATGAAGTCATGGCTAAACTATTCATCTTAAGAAACGAGCGAAGAAAAACAATCTTTGGCACCGGACATATTTAGTCACAAGTTTTCCGTAAGAAGTGAAATACGATCTGTATTGTAACTTGCTTATGTTATATTTTTACTTTATTTTAGAAACTATTATTTCCCATCATTATTATTAGTAGCATACAAAGGACACTACGCAATTTCTACGCAAGTGTATTTCATTCCAGTTTTTAACACGTATTCACTTAGTATTTCTACTTCAATTTCAATTAAAGAATTTTACTTTTCGTTACATGTTATTCGCATACGTAACTACTGCCAACATGGTTATTATCATGTTTTAAATATAATTACCCTTAATATAACTTAATCTTCCCTTTTTATCTGCCAATTAGACAAAATTGTTGTATGCTTGTTGTACACACTGAAAA
The DNA here is from genome assembly GCA_022664845.1 of Lepisma saccharinum. Lineage (NCBI taxonomy): Eukaryota > Metazoa > Arthropoda > Insecta > Zygentoma > Lepismatidae > Lepisma > Lepisma saccharinum. The sequence continues at coordinate 101,316 of JAGDQP010002058.1, read as the reverse complement.
TTATTTTTATAATAATGAAAAAAGAAAAGAAAAAGCACAATAGTACTGTAAGGCTAAATATTAAAAGAATATATTGATATTTTCAAAAGTTAGTACCTATAAATACCTATTTATAGAGCAAGCGAGTTAGTTAGATACTTGTTTACCTTACTTTATAGTTATTACTGGATTTTATTGAATACTTTTAGATTGAATTTCCAATGATTGTTCATAGCTTAATTCATACCTGAATTTATTTTGTAAGGGAAGAAAATGAACTAATTATATTTTGCACATTAAAGTGGTCTAGTATCTTTTATATAGGCCTATCTATTTAGGACTTTTGAGGTTACGTTTGTTTATTTTTTGACAACTTTGTGTATATATATATATATATAGAATTTTTGACGAAAAGAGGATTCTGATTCTAATTCATCCGACCTCCCCCCCCCTTCTCAGAACTAGAAAGCTAACGCCTGGCCTAATCCATAAGCATTTCATGGGGACTGAAATTTATTTTATGGGTAATCGTTTACATAGTTATCTTGATAACATTTATCAATTATGATGTTATTGTTGAAGAAACAAAGCCTGTTTTCTATACAACTTGTAGTGTGCCTGTGAAACAGTTGACACCCTTCGAAAGCAAGTATTTTATGATTGGATTACAAAGGCTTCATTTTATTAACAAATAATAATAAAATAAGCGCATGTACACCACCACAGTCTCATTTAAAATTACTTCCTGACCTTATAAATGTTGTAAAATGTAACATTCTTTACTGTTTTCAAAAGTACACATATACAAAGAAATATAAAGAAAATTGGAAGAAATTAATTATTTTCCATGTAATATTAAGAACATTTTAAACCAAGAAGTTATATTTGTAGACAAAATTTAAGTGTTCTTCCAAGTATTGACAACTTTACTTTAGAAAATGTTATTAAAAGTTAACTATCATGGAAAAAAAAAAGTTCTTAAATCTTATTCCTAGGGCTTTACAAATTCATCTTCAGAGTATGCAGTGGATGCCAACATCATACAACTGATAAACACGCAAATTGACCGTAAAAAATATTTTTTCAAAATATGTGGATTTTATGGTAACATTTGTTACATCAATTTACTTTTGCGACATCAAACTCAATAAACGTAAAAATTTAAAATGATACAAAAAATAGTTGAGTATTAAAAAGGACACTTCAAGAAAAGTATTTTGGAATTGTTATGGAAACTTTAATTTTCAAATTACTGAACCTTCAATTAGACAGTTATTTTGATACTAGCCCTGGAGGTAATGAGCCACCTCGTCGCTCAGGTCAGAATGTATTTTTTATAGTAATCAACGGGACGGGGGTGGGAATACAAATGTTTTTCGCTAAAGCTATTGTAACGTTTCTTGGAAGGAAGTTTTTTTATCCTAGCTAGAAAATACAGTGACTAAAATGCATTACAACAGATGTGATTTCTTAATACGAACCTCCCATTCTATAGGCCGATCCAGAGTGAAAGCAATGCTCTTTATTATGCTAGAAAATAGAGAGATTGTATTATTCATTGAGAAGAACGGAATAATCAGAAAATGACGTTGATCTGCTCGAATTAAAAAAAAAGTAGTTATTTAGATTTTGATGAGTTGATACTAAACGTTTCTTTACTTTATCCAGTTAATAAGTCAAGCAAGATAATAATTATTGTTGCGTGATAGAAACGAAATAATGAAGCTGTTGAAACCAAGATACTATTAGAATATTAAAGCTGGTCGTTGTTAATAATTGACTGAAATGAAAGAAAGTAAATAAAAACAACGGAAATAATAAATTTAAAAAAAAATGTTGAACCCATTCTATTAGTGTTATTTTAATAGTTTCCCTTACCTGGCCGAAACTGTTTCTGTAGAATAAAAACTTTCCTTGTAACGTTATAGATGAGTATGGCCACACTGAAAGGAAAATATTTTAAATAACTTTAGATGCGTAAATTTTCATAGATCATGACTTCCTCTATAAGATACCAACGTTTATTAAGTAAACTAAAATAAGTAACGAGCTCGTGTTTAGTCGAGTAGATTATGCTCTCACTTTTGGTGTGAGTGGTCTTGGGTACAATTCCCAGTGAAGACTCCCAATTGATGTGTTGACTTAGCACTATAAAGTCAAATGAGAGTCTACTTGAATTAAGAAGTAGCGGACTCCGGTCTCGAAAATCGGATAAAGCAGAGATAGGGAGTCGTTGCGCTGATCATGTGTTCTTTAAACGAAAAAAGCGTAACAGGCCAAAGTCATATATGAGCTGTGGAGCCAAGAAGGTTAGATTTAGAGATGTGTGTTTGTGTTAAAACAATCACATTCTAACAATGAATTTAGTGGACTTCTAATGAGTTAAAGTAAGTCAACGGTACTTTCATGAAAGAATGTATTGCGGGAACAACGCTGCATTTAATTTTAATTTAATTTAAACTTATGGACCAGACACGCAGCTATGGCCTAAACCTGGCACATCTTTGAGGGATGATATGTGATGGGCTTAGGCATAGCTGCCTATCTGGCCCATAAGTGTAAGTTAAATAAAAAGTTAAATGCTATATTCCTGTATTGAACAGAAATTTGGTTATTTAACTGGGTGAATTCACATAACTTACCAATGGTCATTTTTCATTCATCTAAGTGTACGTCGAAAGATGTACGACAATTAAGTATTATATACGTTTCACACAAAGTAGTTCCAAGTAAAAATTAATATATGATCAGAATACAAGAAATATATATCGGAGAAAGTTGTGGTACAGCATTACAAATATATCTTAAGACTCCTAAAAACAAAAGACTTCGAGGTGACTGCGAGATTAGTACGCTTGCTTTCTGTGCGTGTGGTCACGGCTTCAATTCTCACCGGAGTTCATTGAACATAGTAGTTGGGAGGCCACTTTACGGAAAACTGTAGGTCCATTTCTTAGAAGCTGACCAGCTCGTTTAGGACGTTAATAACAATTCAATCAATTCTAGAGACAAAGAACACAGGTATAAAAGGAAGATTGAACCAACAATTGAAATGGAACCAGCTTATAAGAAATCGGAAATACAAATATTGAAATCAAAGCTATAGCTGTACAACGTTTTGTAAAATTTCCAGAAGACAAAGGAAAATACAAGTTAAGAGTGAAGAAATTAGTTACTTAAAGAAGAAGAGAAGCAGTAAATGTCTTCATATACTAAAAGGAAAATAGTGTGCTAAAAGACTAATACTCTTAGAAACAAAGTCAACGTATTACACCAAAGATATGCAAGAATATTACTAGCAGAAGCGAGTACTGAGCAAAAGGTAATTTCCAGAAAATGATTGAAGAAAAACTGGACTCAATCAAAGATGCATGTAAATTGTTTTTTTCTCGCAAAACACCTTGTTTTATTTTTATTCTGGTTATGGTTGCTATGCAACATTGTTCAGCAACATGACATTCCGACAGTGCATAGCGAAGTGTAGTTCAATTAACACTGATTGATTGTGAATCATGTGAACCAGTGTAAATAATAATACAACTACTAATAATAATAATTTATCAAAAGCTAATTTATGCGCAGCACATGACAACACCTAAACGAACAGTTCTGAAAGGAAGAATTGGTTATGGTAATTATTGTTTTCATTTTTTGATTTTTAAATAATTGCAATTGGATATTTAAAATGTTTTGTAAAGTATTGTTTATGGATTGTTTATTATTATAAGGATATGATTATGGCTCGACTCTCGTAAATCATGTTAACGAAATACAATTAGGGGCGGCAAATATCAGGAGGTTCCTTGCAGTTCCCTATAGTGTAGGAAATATATAATAGTTCCTCACTCACAGCACATAGTTGCTCATTCTTATTCTAATTTCAATACTAGTAAGTAAATAATAACTACATATTTCAAGTGAAAATCATGTTTTTATCCTCCATAGGCAAATCGTCTCATGATTGGATAAATCCTTACCAAGCTCTTTAGTACTGGCGTTGTAGTTATCTGGATATCTTAGTGGTCCAGAGGAGGTGATTGTAAATGTCAAAGCTTCCTCTACTTCACAAAATCAATAAAAATACCACTCTTAATTACAACTATTACATTTAAATGTGGTTAGGAAACAGCACTGCTAGAGATAATAAACAAGAGATAAACTGATTTTCTCTCGGCTTTTGGTTTCAGTGACTCTTACATCTAAAGAATTCGATTTGAAAGTTTCATGTTTTTACATTAAGTTTGCATGCTAACGTTACATTTCATAACTACGATGCTTCTTCTGTTCTTTCTTATTCTTCTGTGGAAACATATAACTTTGTCACCCTTCGTAAACCTAGATTTGGGGTAATGATCACAGTTTCTAACTTCGGATAGGCACTGAGGGAGGTGGGATAGTCTCACCCAGGTCATCATAACTTATGTTTTCTAGGATTTTTCTCAGCCTCACTGAACGAATGTCGAGATCCTACCAGACCTTAGCCGCTATCATTTTCATCTTTATAATACATTGTAAAGTATTATACGTAACCGCACTATAAAGGCCTTAAATAATACGATTCAATCAAGTTTCAAGTCCTTTCTCTTATGCGAGACATTCTTAGCCTATAGAGCCTAGTTTAGCCTAGAAATACAGTTATAATTAAAACTTGTAAATAACTAAGTGTAAGTATGGAAGAAGTATTGATCGAACCTTGAATTTAGCCACCTTGCTTACAATCCTGACTTTCTAATCCAAAAACTCGTCCGGTTACAAAAGTGATAAATAAACTTTGCATTTGTAACATCAAAATCGACAAAAGTAGTTGAGTTAACTAAATCAAGTATAATTCTAGATAATAATTTCCCAACAAATAAATTTTTACACTCACTTTCAAATTATAAAAGAAACGATACACAGAATCAAGAAATTTAAGTTCCATATTTACCTTCGATGGCATCTCAGCAGGTCCCATGACTTTTCCACTCCCTTCTGAAGAGGAAAATTTTTAAAGAAATCTTTAGAATCAAAATATGCAATTGCCTAACTAATTCATTATTATTAAAATCATTTCTATCAACAACACCACTAACAAAAGGAATCATGATGACAAGATGGTATCAACCCTATCCTTCTTCATAGAAATCGCGTGCCCATGTGCCAGTGCTATTGAGCGTACTGCACATAATAATCCATCTATCACAAAATATCTTCTTACTATATAAGTTTCTGATATTTCTCAACCTAAGGCTGGTAATAAAGACAGGAAGTGCGACGGGATTTCGAGTGAAATGGTAATTCGAAAATCTATGGAGGAGGGTTTAAAAAGAAGAAATTTCTCTTTTATGCGACTTCGGTTATATTATTTTGTTTCTTCTCAATATGTAATGAAGATGAATATTAAGGTAGTTAGAATGTAGAAACAATACGACATATACGCACCAATAAACCAATGTCGTGGTCCAGGCGGTAACATCATGGACTTCGTATCGGCAATGACTAGGTACGTGAGTTTTAACCCCGCGGTCGACCACTTCGATTGAGGTTTTGTAAGGTTCCCTTTCAATTTCACCAGACAAATGCCGGTATGATGCTTTAATTAAAGGCCCTGACCTATACTTTGGTAAACTTTATTGTTATATGGACCAGTCTAGTAACTTTGGATTTCGGCCCGTCACGATTCGCCTTTAGCTGTTAAAATCCACACTCATGCCCCTGCCGGGACTCGAATCCGGGACCTTCGAGCCGAATGCCTACCGCCGCAGACCGCTCGGCCAACCGGCCGGCAACTCTGACCTATACACTTTTCACTCTGGTCTGAGCAAAAGATGCTAAAAGGACATAAATAAAATTCAAATTCAAAATATATTCATCATAAGTTTTGTCTAGTATTACGATTCTAAAGATATGCTAAGTAACTAACTATGGCTTACAGAACTTGCACGTTCATCCCTGTAGTAGCAGACGTTCTTCATTAGATTCTATTTTGCGCAGGATACTGAAGATATACAGGATTTAAAAAAAAGTGGTCGAAACTTAGGTAGTTTCGGAGCTAGCGGACCCAAAATTGCGTGGCATCGTCACAAATGACGTAATATCTAGACAAATAATGACGTAAAATTTATTGGCTAAGAAAATCACAATCGAAATTGTAGCTAATAAGTGCATTTGCGCAAAGTTTATGATTAGGCGAGTGCAACATTGAGAGAATTCCACACGTACAAATTTAATTGTCAAGTAATTGATATTGCACAGTATGAAGCGTAGAAAGCTACATTGTTGAATCGTAAACTTCACAAAACACATTTATTGGTAATAACTTTGATTGTGAATTACAAAGCCGACACATTCGAAATGTGTTGTTATCTTCCCTAATATAACACATTTCTGATTTGTTGATCTTGAATAGAAGTTCCCAATACTTTCAATTTACAGGCAAAATGATGAAAAGATAAGTCTACTCTCTATCTGCCACTTTAATAGATATTTTTCCACGCCTGGGTAAAAGCGTAATTCTTTTAAGCAAAACTAAACGTGTATTACAATAAATGTGATCTAGTATTTCTCAATGCATCTGGCTAACTTCTCCTGCAGAAATTGAAATTGAAACTCTTCAATTACCTTTTAATTTCATTACAATTAATTTAGTAGCCAAGTTAACAAAAATATCATAATAAAAATTAATATCATCATCAAATCTTACTTCCAAGTGACTCAACAATGCAGTATTCGAAAGTTTAAATGAAACAATGTCGTAAAGAAAAAAGGTATATAGACATGAATATACACATTATAATTGCGTGTAGAAATTTGAAATTTTATTGAAATATTGTTTAACAAATAAATCGTATAAAATAAGTAAATAAAAATTTAAATACAGCGAAATGAAATAAATGCAAATCAAATCTACATTTGATACAAGAAGATGTTAGATTGATTCGTACATACTCCATCCAGGCAATATTTTAAATGTTTTATAAAATGTAAAATGTCTTCCTAGATCCGGTCTCTTCACTGGTCACTATTTCGTCCATGCAAAAGTATATATGTTGAAAGGATTAGGCAGAAGGAAAGTAGCAAACTTACTTTGCAGAGTTGAAAAACGAAGAAGTATAACACAAAGTTTAAAGAAATATACTCAAACTATAGAAAAAGGAAACTGAGAGAATGCCAAGGAGAAAAATTAGAAAAAAAAAGTTAAAAGAATTCGGGAGCAAATAAATGCCGATGAAACGAGAAAAGATAAGCTAAATTACGCACTTCTGAAAAATGATATGGTTTTGGAAATACAGACGAAAGAGAGATGTGAACAAATAGAAGAACTAGGAAGAAGAAGAAAATAGGATTTTATGTGCAAGATGGGGTGGGCTGTAAACGCACTAGTAATGGACACTTTAAGGATACTTTTCACCATTATAATTTTTCACTCAAATACAGTTCAAATTTGTTGATCAAATGAGAATGTTACACGTTCTCCATGCTTTCTTGTAGTGTTATATATTTATTACTTCCATTAACATGCACTATTTAAGAGTAAATATTTTTTTGTAACATTGTATTTTTACCAGTGATGGGCACGGTAAAAACTGGATGTTTCAGTAATGGACATACTGTTTAACTCAAAATTATTTAAATAATCATTGCTGATGTTTCTAATAAGAGTACTACACGAGATTATATATTTTTTTCTGTGCATCAATTATTTAATTGTTTCATGGACTTCCATTGAGTGATCATTCTGGACGTCCTGAATTCGAAAACAGCGATTGACCATCCTTACTGGGGCTTAACAGGTTTTATCCTGAAGCATACCAGGCAAGTACCCTGACGGCACCTTCAACTTAGATCTGTACGACTCCTTCCCACTTCCTTTCCCCTACCTTATCCCGGCCTGAGCCATAGATTCCTTGTGGCCGTAAAAATGTATATTCTAAGTTGTAATGAATAGTGTCCAATACTAAAACAAATCATTTAATTAATAGGTATCCCCACGTCCATCATTGAAAAAAAAAATGGAACAAAAAATGTCCTGACAAACTGATGCCCATGAAACGTAAATAATCATTCTAAGTTGAAGTAGAACAACTGACAGAATTATAATTTCTCCCCTGGGGTAGGCGAAAGTTTAGTGCGCCCGTTTTCTGTGCGCGTAGTCATGGGTTCAATTTCCGCTGAGAGCTATTGAACGGAGTGGTTCGGAGCCCACTTTACCAATAACTGTAAGTCTCTTCCTTCGAATCTCACCAGTTCGATTAGGACGTTTACTCAATCAATCAAGGATTTTGATTTTAACTCAGTAATGAATAATAAGTGTCCAAAACTGGACAGAAACTGACATTGCCGTGCCATGGACATGCCGTGCTTTTCATAGCAGATGTAAGTTATAGTTGGTTTGGCTATTAATAGGCTTGAAACAAAGACATTTTGTAATATAAAATAGTGCAGAACAAAAGGGTATTCGTTATTGTAGTTCCATGAATAAAAACATAAGCTCTTACCTTCATCACTTGTTTAACAGAATGCATGGAAAAATAGGTGCGATGATGGAACTAGCTTCAACATCATGTCAAAATTACCAGATGAAACAAGTGACGAGCGAATAATATTCAATGGCATCAGAACATACAATATTGAATTTTCCGACATAGGTGAAATTGATCCCGCCCTTAAGATAATCTTATTTTGTAACATTCCTCTTCAAGTTCCTATTACTGGTGTACTGTCCATTACTGGTACGTTTACCTTAAATTTAAGGCACTTACAAGAAAAAAAAATCCCTTTCGGTAGGCCTACAGGCTGAGGTAGATCTCGAAGTTTTTTTTTATTTTCAAAAATTCAAATCTCGCCTTATATGAGAGCTATCGAGAAACTATTTATTGTTTTGTAGATTATTCATCAAGAGCTGTTCAACGATACCTCACAAGACATATATATATATATACTCGCTTTGTTTCGCTTGGAGCGCTGCCCCCAGTCGTGACCTACTTGTGATGGTACATATTCAAGTAAAATTTCATTTATCCATCTCAAATGGTGTGCAAAATGGGACTTGGGGCGGTCATTTTGGATCCAAGATGGCGACTTTTTCCAAATTTTGTAATATTTCCCTAAACTACTCGTCATAATGCACCTTTATGCCAAATTTCGTATCTCTAGCTCAAAGGTGTGGAAAATGTTTTTTCAGGTCCGCCATTTTGGATTCAAGATAGCGTCTTTGGATACATCATGTAATATTTTAGTAACATACAAATGATAATGTATAGTGTTACCAAATTTGAAATTTGTAGCTGCAGCCGTTTAGACTGTGTATTCTATACAACAATGGGTTCAGCGGCCATTTTGGATCCAAGATGGCGACCTATTTTGCTCATTAACGAACTTAACCGAGCTATTAAGCCTAGAAACAACATATAAAAATTTGGTTCAAATATCTTCAAAATTATGGCCGCTAGCGTGTTAATATATATATATATATATATATATATATATATATATATATATACTTTCATATCGTATCGATCTCAATAGGTATATTTTTCTTCGAAATCTACCTAAAAAGCACTTTGATTATTAAGAAGCAAAAGTCATAATCCTATTAGTTATCGGGACAAAACATTGAACAATGAAAAAGAGTTTTCACAATAAATTGTACGAAGTACTACACTTGACATTCGTGATAAATACAGAAAAAGTAGGACTAAGACAAGCAAAACCGTTCGAAACAAATCGAACAGATCATGCAGTGAAATAAATTGGAGGTAAGCAATACTAATAAGTTATCGATTTATTAACCAAATTAGCGGTCAGCGATACTGAAGCTGTTATAGGGGTATTTTTTTTATCAATTTTAGTACTTTTTTTCGTTTGTACATTATTAAATTATTCGTTCAATTTTTTTAATATGTTTATTTACTCAAGTCTCAGACTATAAGTCACTAAACACTAAAACTAAATAATATTATATAACAAATAAAATAATATCAGAATAGCGACAATTATGATACATATATTTCTATCAAGTGCCTGACGAAAATCAGTTTCAGAACATAAAATATTACTATTGAAAGCAAACATATTATATTAAGTAATTAGGCTAAAGAATAAAAAAAACGCTAGGTTAGGCGTATTATAGAGAAGCCATCCACATCTTCAGTTCTGTGTAATTTTGCTACAACTTTTGTCTTATTCATTTTTATTGTTTATGTTCAATTTTGTTGTAAATTTATTGTCATATCGTATTGTATTATTCATTTTTTGTATTATCGTATGTATTATTGTATCTCATACTGCCTTTTGTTCAATGTTTAATGTAATAATCATTGTACATCTGTATAACTTACATTTACCATACTACTGTGTCCAATAACACTTATATGTGGTCTCTGGAACGCAATCAAATCAAATCTGAGCTTATAATTCAATATCTTTTATATAGGTCTGTGCGAGAACTCCTCCAACAATTTTGAGCTGTGGTAGTTGGAGAACGAAACGTGGCAGCGGAATGATGGTTGCACAAATAAAGTGTCATCCTTGGGGATATTTTTCCGAGGTAAACCAATATACCACGTATTTAACGCTTTCCCGTGTCGTTCTCAGAAAACTAACAATGTTAAGTATAAAGACCGGTTGTCGTTAGGAATTAAAATTTCCAAACAGAAACCATTTCAGTGTAACAAACTAAAACGACACTCCACTAATTTGTCAACTAAGGTGCTTAATTACATCTATCTATCTATCTATCTATCTATCTATCTATCTATCTATCTATATATATATATATATATATATATATATATATATTTATATATTTTTGTACGAGCGGCAAACAAGACTATTACGAACGTTTAATTAATAAATCTAAAAATAAAATTAAAACTGTATAGAAATAATAAATCAAAATATTAGTAAAAAAGTAAGAAATGAAATTCGTTGTGTATGTGTGGACAGTACTCCAAGATATTGCAGAAGCATTCAATAATCACTTCCTTAACACAGCTACATTTTCGAAGACCGTGTTTGCATAACGTGGAATCAGGTCTCAAAATAAGCAAACTTCACTGGAGCAAAGTATGTTTGAAACTCCAGTCACGATTGAAGAGTTATACTCTCATATTCAGAAACTGTCCAATACAAATTCATCAGGACTGGATTAAATTCCATCTATTGTTATTGAAATGTATATACATTTAATTCGAGACCAGCTTTGCTTTCTTATAAATAGCTTTTGAGTAAGATGTTTTCCCAAACAGGCTAAAAGTTACTAAGATGATCCCTTTACAAGAGAAAGGAAGTGTTACAGATATGAAGAATTATCGTCCGATTTTTATTTTATCAATATTTCCAAAAGTATTTGAATACGCAATGTTGGCACGTTTAAATTACTTTCTATCTGCACAGAAGTTGATTTTTTCCTGCCAACGTAGCTTTCAAAGGAAAAAATCTATCGATACTACACTGTTTGACTTTATAAAGAAGGTTTCAGACACATTAAATAAGAACCAAGATGCCATAGGTATATTTATAGATTTTTCTAAGGCATTTGACAATGTGCATCACTTAACTTTATTAACGAAGCTATATCAGTATTGAATCAGAGGTGTATCATATGATAGGTGTGATTCATAGATAGCTGTCTCTATCGTGTAGATTAAATGTTGCAAATCCAACAAACAATACTAGTCACCCTGTTAATTATCTGTGTTATTGATGTTAACATTTTCATTATCTCTGACTTCATTATTCTTATGTTGTACAGACATCTATCGTACATCACATTATGTTATTTGGTACTCACAGTGTTGCCAGTTGATAAGGAATTCTCTAAAAAATCCAATTTCGTGCTGACTCCTTAAAAGTTGATCGTCATCCTACATATTCTAAGCACCACATATCGGGTTAATACGAGAGTTTTACAAGCGCACAACTTAGAAACATAGAACACGAAATGAACTCAGCATCTTAGAAATGTTGTGAGGCAAAATGAAGTTTTTCGTCATTTTTTCGTATTTCCGCTCTTTTGAGATTCTTTCCCCTTTAACTTGCGACGTAAGGTGCGTGGCATATTAGAATACCTCAGGAAATATTTATTTATTTATTAAGCTTCAGGTACAGCTAGAATTGCCATTTTACACCGAAACTAAATAATATTTCTAAGAACTTTCTAAACTATAAAACGTCACGTAATACACCAAGTAATATCAATAACATGAGGATTATAATACACAAAAAGAATAACTCATATATTTGCATTTAGTGCTCGACGAAAAGTATTTTCAGATCCAAATATGTCAAAATTTGTACCAAAATTATTATACACAGTAACTAGTCTATAGAGTAAGGAGCGCTGCAGTATTTTTAAGCTAGGTATGGAAAAATGAAGCAGGTGATTATTTCTGGTTTTCCGCAAGGGAACACGGAAGTAAAATTTAAGTATTAAATCTCCAGGTTGGAACTTCCCGTTAAGTATCTTATATATGTGTATCATATCTGCCAGCTTGCGAAGAGAAGAGAGAGCGTGGAGGCGATGAACGGATAATAACTCGGGCTTGCTTAAGTTACGTACCGTTGGTATTCTTCTTTTGACTATAGCAAAAAAAACGTTCAGAACAGAATCAGTATGTGAAAGATGAGAAATACTAGCCATGTTCCAAATCGGGGAGCAATATTCAATTTTAAGGGAGATGAAGGTTTTGTAGTACATACTCAATGAATGAAGGTCCTTAATTTCAGTAAATCTATAGAGAAGACCAAGTAAGCGCACAGAACTGTTCGTTACAGAGGTCATGTGATCAGCAAACGATAGTGTTTCGTCAAATACCACTCCAAGATCCTTTTGGGAGGAAACTTTAGTAATAGGATTACCTCCAATAAAATAAGTAGATTGAATTTATTTCTTCTTTAAAGAAATAGTAAGGAAAGAAGATTTTGAGGAATTTACTTTGAAGTTCCACGCGTTACACCAATCCAAGAGGTCAGAGATGGAATTTTGGAGATCAGCAATGATCTGATTTCTGAAAATAATTTACAGTCGTCAGCAAAAAAGGAGAATTTTGGTTTCAGATGACAAGAGATAAGATGGGAGAGCCAACCGCGGTAGTCGTCTGGATTGAGGCGTCAGGCCAACGTCTCCAAGGTTCTGGGTTCGAATCCCAGCTGGGGCGTGGATGTTTGTGGATTTTAAAACTTAACAGTTAATGGCATCGTGACGGATCGAAGTCCATAAAATGGCCCAAAGTACAAAGTTTACAAAGTTTTATAAGATGGGAGATCGTTTATATATAGAAGGAAGAGAAGAGGGCTCAAAGGTATGCCAGAGAGAAATATTTTCAAGAATGACACTTTTTTTGTGTTAAATCCACATTTCTCGGCCACGTTTCGTCCCCCAATTATTACAGCTCAAAATCGACGAGACAGAACTTTTGAAACACCCTGTAGAAAGAACATATCTACCAACTGACCTGGCAACATTGGCTATTCTGCTTTGATTGCTGTATACTATATGAAAATTTGGTATAAAATGGTTCTTTTTGTATGTAATATAGTAATTCAGTAAGATCAAAACTGTCTCTCAATCAATACAGTTGATCACTAAGATGCTTTATAGAAACGTAATTCTGTGTTTCTTTGAAATGCTTATGTAGTTTAAAATGGTTTCTTGTTTCTAAATCAGAATTGCTTAATATATAATTTGTAAATATAAAAACAGACCTCAACACATTCTTTTTTTTCTTTTAATTTGCAAGATATTTTATCAAGACATTATTCGTAATCTAAAATAACATTTTAGTTAATTGGTCTGTGGGTTTTCAACTTATAGACATTTGCTAAATTAATATCTAGACAAGAAGTTTCACTGACATACATAATTTGTTTTATTATACTTCATTTCATTATACAATTGATATAGGTAAGCGGTAAACGGCTAGATAAGCAGCAAACGTCCAGTCAATAACAATGTGTACATTTCTATTTTTAAATACAAGTCTTTCCACAAG
>JAGDQP010002058.1:61515-82364 GCA_022664845.1 Lepisma saccharinum | reverse complement strand
ATTAAAGGATAAAAGTGCGGTGGCAAGGGGTAAAAGTAGGGGGTGGGACAAGAAGGATAAACTTCATATTTTTATATAAAATCATATAGATTTAAAGGTCAATTCAAAAAAGTGACGGGGTAATAGCACCTTGCCCCCTAACAGCCGCCCACGATCGTAGAGATTTCTATGCTAAATTAGATTTAACAAAAGTAATTACCTTTCAAGCTACACTCCAATTTACTAGTTAAAATCTTCTCGTTAGCTTCTTTCGATGATTTTTCACCGGTAAAATAACATTTAAAACTTGGGAAGTTAGCGAAAACTGTTAAATATCCATTTTAAAACACTTTACATTTTTAAAAAAATGACGCTACTGTAAAAATAATTAAACATGTAATTTTAAAATCCACGTAGAATATAAATAGATTTAAAACTGAGAGCTAAGCAAATTTTAATTTTATTTTACATATAAAATCATGGTGTTTGAATATGGCAAAATATGTTATTCCTTGAAAGTGAAAACCCTAGCCACTATTATTTTCATTTAGGTATAAAATTATGGTGGGCAAAAAACAAAATGCTTTGCAAGGAAAGACCAAACCAATTTTGTTTTTATGCAGGTATAAAATCATGGTGGGGGTGGGGGCAAAATATGTACCTTGCCCCCTCCCCACCAAAAATCGTGGGGGGCAACTGCCCCCTCTGCTCCCCCGGCTCCTACGCCCCTGGTGCCAACTACTTATAACATAGCCCCCGTGGTCTCATGATTACGGTCATGGACTTCGGATTGGCACTGAGTAGTCAAGAAGGTTCGAGTTTTCCAGAGTTTATTTTAGTTTCTCCAACCGAATGCCGTTTGAGTACCTAGACAAAGCCCTGGCCGCTACATTTTCCTTTTCTGCTCACGTAACAGTGTTCGCCAAGGGACTTCATCATTCAGATATGCAACGGGTTTAGGATAGCTCCCTGTTTAATCCGTAAATGTAAATTGAATAAATCTACTACTTCTACTTGTCTTCTATGAGAGGAACTCAGAGAGTGAGGAAACATTTCCTAATCCAGATTATGGGAGAAAAAACATTTATCAATAAAACTACTGCTACATATACAAGACCATAGACAAACAAAACGCTTGGATAGCCGTCCCCTTGAATCAACTTATTACTGCTAGATTAAAGAGGGGGATTTAATATTATCAGCCGTACAATAATGCCACCCAAGATATTGGAGAAAAGTTGCACCTAACCCAATATAAAATTCTTTTGTTGACAGAGATCCCAACAGTGGAGTATATCAGATTACATGCTAATGTGGGGAGAAGTATGTTGGCGTGACCAGAAGAAACCTTTAGGTCAGAGTCAGAAAACACATTAGGGATGCAAAGCGTGAAACTCTCGTTTCAGGTCTTTCTCAACCATTGAAAGCTTCCTCGCGGATGTAGTAATACTGTAAAACAGACTCTATCAAAGAATGAATAGTATACGAAATATTTTACATAAGTAAAATTAACCATACTTGAACCAGAATTAAGGTAAATTGAATAAGGTTTGCTTGGCTTTATTTAAATAATATTTTTCAATCGGTATTTCTTTTATTCACCTGACACTTACATTTATATCCATTCAGTTATACTACATTTAACATTTTCCTTTTTCAACAGTTCATCGAACTTTTTATCTATTTCGCATCATATATCATATTTCCGAAAATAGTTACAACCGTACTTTCTGCATTACTACACAACTTTGATATTTCTGTATTGGTTTTTTCTTTATTCTGTGACAAACGCATTCTATTTGACAGCTTCCGGCGCTTCCTCCACACTTCTTTCGACTTGGAAAGTCGTCATATATACCTGCAAATACGTACACTCTAGATACGGTATAAACAAACAGCTTAACTCAACTCCTTTTCCACATCTCGTCTCATTTTTGTTTAACCTACTGATGAAGCGTTCGCATTGTAACACGAAAATATTTTGGACATTGTGTTTATAGTGCTTTTATTGGCTTTTATTGTGTATTATATTTTGTTCAGCGAGTAAGTCTGATCATCCAAATGTAAGGAAATTATGCTTTTTCTCGTTACAAAACCAAGCATGAAATATTGACTTATTTGCATTTTGAAGTAATAGCGACGGTCTGAAATCCGTATAAACTTCGTGGAACTTACTTGATTCCATAGAAATATCCTCTGTAAATCTTGTGTTTGTATTTTTGTCGTATGACAGTAACTATTTTCGACGTTTCGACAAGGTCTCTCCGTACTCTTCAGAATAATGTGCTTCGTTAGAAATGCCTTTTTGAGCTCTCTGTTAAGCATAAAAGACAGCCTCTTAAGCTTTTTTTCTTATTGCTGTATATTTTTGACTCCTCAGTTTATCTATTTGCATTGTTTTCTCCATTCGAAATCTTTAACTTGTTACCAACTTTGGATTATGTGATGAGTAGTACTAACTAGTAACCATTGATACTAAAAACATCTTTAAATATTTGTTTCATTACAAACTTACCTCCTGGTAATACATACGGAGTGGCTGCAAATAATGTGACGCTGTCAACTTCTCCATCCTTATGTTATTTATTTCAAGGGTATCTTCGGAACCTGTAGCTGTAAAAATTGAAAGATAAGTTTATCGGAAATGTGTTTAAAAATAGGTTTATCAAAGAGAAAGCAAAATTAAAAGTTTTAGAGTAGAAAGTAGTTTCTGTGAGACAGGAAGATACTAAAAATCGACTATTTGATACTCAAGTATTTATATCCCTTGTAACACACATCATTGGGCCTTCGTTGGCATATTGTAGTGTTTCTGGAATATTGTTGGGAACGGAAATCCTACGATATCCCAATATTAATTAGTTCTACATAGGAGATTTATCGATGGTCCTTTCTGTGAAAAATATGTTGGGCCCATATTGGTGTTTCGTTGGAGTACTTGAGCAAGCGCACCAACAATACACCAAAGATCGGCCAACATATATTTCGTAGTAACCAACGACAAATTTTCCATGTAGGTCATACGAGATACGTTAACAGGTGCGCCAACTACAGTATTGTATGATTCCAAGACATTATTATATTCGATAAAAATGTTACATCCTAATAAATAATTGAAATTGTATTCTTTTCTCGTCAACTATATCTCACTCTTCTTCTCTTTGAAATCATGTTCGAAACGACATGTGACAATGCGAGTAGTTTCATTCAAATAGTAAGGTGTTAGGTAATAATACCTATTAGGTAATAATAATAGGTAACATAATGTGTACAATGTTTGCAACTTATTCCTGAAAACAAAGTAGCATACATTTTACCTACGATTTAGTAACTATACAGTTCGTTCAGTTGAGATGAACCTTGATTGCGTTAGGTTTTCAAGAACAGTTGCAGGAATTATTAAAGCCATACAGATTGAATGAAACTTCGTGCACATCGTGAATCCATCTACTAACTTGGAAAAGTACTCTTAAAATTTTCCTCCGAAACTGTTATTCCTTGATGTATTAAGCCTAGATCATAAACTTAAGTACAGGTGAGTAGTCTGTAGTTCAAAATACTGTCTTACGGATAGACAATTTAGTATTTTACTTTTTAGTGTGTTTCCGTTTAAGTACAGACAACTAAATATTGGAGAACAATTTTGCAAAGATCGTTTTTGTCTTAACTTTTGCCAAGGTATATGATGCAAATTTTTATGGACGTGAATTTTCATTCATTCTGTATATTCTTCTTAATAAATAAATACCCACTGTAGGCAAATTATTTGCTGATCATTCAGTCACCATGAGGGTAAAGTGGGAAGGTATTTGGGCCAACCAAGTTGGCCCATCATCCGAAGTTCTTTGGTAAATTGTTGGAACACGGTTAGCCCAAATTATTTTTTGAACGTGGTATTCCGTTGGGTGGGCAAATGTTGGCTTATTGAAGGTTTATGGTTACCTTATTGTTGAAATCCATCGTTAATTCATCTGTTTCCCGAGTGTCATTCCATTACGTTGGACAACCAATTCCCAACGTAGGCCCACACATTTTTCAACATTTTGTGCTAATAGGGATTAGTTTTATTTTTTCTCTTTACTCGGATGAAATTAACTCCTCGCTGAAATCTAAGTGTTTATATTTTTCTGCTTTTTAAAACCATATTTGCTGTTATAATATCACTAATCCGAGAGCAATTAATCGAATAAGAAATACAACAGGTAGAAGCATCAAGGGACTTAACAAAAATGTTTTAAGAAAAAGAAATACATGAATTCCCATCCCACATGGCATCCCATTCATGTACGTTATCGTTGAATGTGCTTTCTGATTTTACTCCTTGTTCTGGTGAATGACAAGGTGGGATATGACACTACCGTAGAAGGATGGAATGTCATGATGTTAAAGCGACTTTAAAATGTTCTTCTGGTGATAGGCTACAATGATTTTCGCCTTTTTGTCCACTCTACGTAGGAGTTTTCCATTGTAGCAGTAACCATCAACAAATTTGAAGGCACCTGAGAATTTTTTGTCCATTCACATACCCAGTCTGAATGACATCTTGAATTATGTGTAGGATAGAAGATTGCCATCTTTTTATCACATCCTGACTACATCATTTTAGCATTCCACTGCAAGCTAGTATTCGTACAGCTTTCGGCTGTTCGTTTTGCTCTCCATGGCATGTGATGAACATAGTATAATAATAATAAGATTAATAATAATAATAATTTTATTGTCATTAAGCCAGTATGGCAATAGACAATGTCAAGGTAGGTAGGTACAGTATAGATTATTGATTAACAATATATATATATATATATCGGGTGTTGCAAAATAACTGTTAAAGCTCTTGGGAGGTGATTCCTGACACTGAGACAAGAAAAAAAAAGTCATCTTGAACTTTCGGTGATAGGACATAGTTTCGGATCTACAAGGTGCCGAAAGCGTGGGAAAATTAATTTCGGACGCCAATATTTCGGAAACTATCCAACGTACAGAGCGCGGGTAGAAAATTAACATAAGAAGTGATACCTGCTCTATTGAAATATGCATGCTTCAGAACCCTACAATGCACGCGCAAGGGATTCCCCAAAGGAATGTAGGGATTCCCGGACAATCTGCCACTGAAAGATTAGTCTAAATGGATATGTATGGATAGGGTTCCCACCTGGTAACAATAATTCGTTTGTATTAAGTCGATATCTTAAACAAATACAAAATGGCGGACACTTTCATGCCCGTTGTGTGTGGTTGCATAATCGCCAGGTACGGATGATGGCCAACAGAGACGTTCTGAGTATTAAGTGGAGTAAATTTGTAGCCGCATGGTCTAGGAAGACATCTGCAGTGTCGGTAGAGCACAACACATGAAACAGGGTGATTCACAAGTGTGGAAACACGAAATGAAAAATGCCCAGAAATGTACTCTAGTAAACGTGAGTTCAAAGCGACGGAAATGTAAGGAGTAGCATCAATAACATGAAGGTCATTGCCAATTCGCCAATAGTATTACCTCAAGCCGAATCAGTATGCTTTGCAAGGTTGCATACCAATAATAGTGCAACAACTGAGGCCCAATTGAAAATGTGCAAGGGGACTCACAAAGAAAGTGGGGAATCTCCTTCTGGTTAATAAAGGAAGTTCACTATTGTGATCACATAATGTCGAGATCGAAATGTAGCCAATAAAAATGACGATGAATGTCAACATGACCCACTACTGCTGGGACACCGTTCTACATGCCAAAAATAGGAATCCACCAACGCTAAAACGTTACAGATGACATACACTTCTCGCGCCTCTAGTGGAACTTTCTGTATCACATAGCTGAAATCGTTCTCAGCCTACTCTGATTGCATAGCGTCATTTTCGGATGTAGATCTTCAAACATCTGATTATTATTGTCGCCTTTGTGGTCGTTTCCTTCATGGTAGCAATTTCACACCACGCTGCCATTAAGTCGGTTGGGCCCAGAAATACAGATGGCTTTTATGCCTTCACTTGTCTGTTGGATGACTTTCCTCGGCAATCACAACCGATGCTGATGATGCTGATATGATGTTCTGCACGAAAGCAGCTCTTTGATTCGAAGGTCCCTGGGCAAGGTGATGCTATGGTGGTTTGCCATTGCCTTCCGTGGGATGATAATGACGTCCTACAGTTTTACGTGGGATCCGAACCACTTGTGTCCCCACCGGGAATCGAACCCGGGACCATTTTGATTACAAGCAAGAAATATGGAACGGAACGAAACGAACAAAACAAGTCTAGTTTTTTTGTTTAGTTTGTTCACATCACTTGTTGGCCGTTTTTGTGATACTAACAGGACCGGGATGTCATCATTGCAAACATCAGGCTAAGGGAATCGTTTAAAAAGATTGAGAAAATGGACACAGGACAGGACGACAGACAGAACAAGAAATTAAACAAAGCAACTGTAAGCCATCAGGGATTGCGACCTATTTAAAAAATCAAGGATTTGTATCCACTAAAATTTAACTTCTCTTCCTAAAGTATAATAGGTGCTCACGGCTTTCACGTAAGTTGATATCCCGATATTTTCCTGGAGCGAATTAGCAATGACTTTCATGTTATTGATGCTACTCCTTACATTTCCGTCGCTTTGAACTCGCGTTTACTAGAGTACATTTCTGGGCATTTTTCATTACGTGTTTCCACACTTGTGAATCACCCTGTTTCATGTGTTGTGCTCTACCGACACTGCAGATGTCTTCCTAGACCATGCGGCTACAAATTTACTCCACTTAATACTCAGAACGTCACTGATGGCCATCATCCGTACCTGGCGATTATGCAACCACACACAACGGGCATGAAAGTGTCCGCCATTTTGTATTTGTTTAAGATATCGACTTAATACAAACGAATTATTGTTACCAGGTGGGAACCCTATCCATACATATCCATTTAGACCAATCTTTCATTGGCAGATTGTCCGGGAATCCCTACATTCCTTTGGGGAATCCCTTGCGCGTGCATTGTAGGGTTCTGAAGCATGCATATTTCAATAGAGCAGGTATCACTTCTTATGTTAATTTTTTACCGGCGCTCTGTACATTGGATAGTTCCCGAAATATTGGCGTCCGAAATTAATTTTCCCACGCTTTCGGCACCTTGTAGATCCGAAACTATGTCCTATCGCCGAAAGTTCAAGATGACTTTTTTTCTTGTCTCAGTGTCAGGAATCACCTCCCAAGAGCTTTAACAGTTATTTTGCAACACCCGATATATATATTTATATATAACTAGTACAAAGGAAAGCCGGGAAGGCAATTTAAGGTAAATTTAAGACAAATGAAGGAGAAAAAAGGATTACTAACAGCTTACTAACGCACTAGATCACACATATTCATACGTACACACAAAAAAGTCACTATATTTCGTGTATTCACACTTTTTCAAGTGCAGGAAGATACAGATACTGAAGATCCAGGAAGTTGTTTCTTCAAAGAAAAAAAAAAGTTTTCGAAATATATTGAGTTTTGAAAGAAAGTTAGTTAATACTGAAAGAAATAACAAGTCTTATTGATGCAAGTTGATAAAGCTAATTCAATTTGGTAAAATACAGAGCATTTTGTACAGCACGAAAGGTAACTTTGATTGAAAATAGTAAATATGGGAGATTATATAATCAACAAAAGCAGGGTTAACTATTAACTTAACAGAAAGAAAAGTAAAAGAAAGATATGTATCATTTCTTTCGTTTCCCAAAATATGAATCAAAGTAGTATCTTCTCGTATTGCTGGTAACTTAAGATGAAAGTTACTACTGATTCCATTCGTATTTAACAAATCTCGATATCATCCCTTTCTAATTCTCAATCCATTATTCCTAGATTTGACTTTTTGCTTTTAAGCACATTATTAATTATATTTTCTTTCGCTGCGATTCCCAGCCTCCACATCACATCACATCTTTACCAGCCTTTAAAGTTGAGAAGAACTATAAAAATGAAACCAATTAATTTCACTACCCAACTGAAAATCTTATCACTAAGCTCTTCAAAGGTTCCTCAAAGTGGATAAACCTCATAATCTTGAAAGATTGCTTCCTTATTGCTAGTTCCCTTAGGAACACTTTCCCATCTGCTAGGAACATACGGTTGGATTCAAATTATCTTATTATAAGCACTGGAGTAAACATAACCCATAAATTTTAGCAACCTACACGGTTCACCTATTGAGCCCTCTCTAATCATAGAACACCAAATTTGTATATATATATATATATATATATATATATATATAAGTATAATTTAAGACAAATGAAGGGAAAAAAGGATAATACTTACAGCTTATAGTCTCGTATTAGATCACACAAATTCACATATTTTATATATGTGTCACTATATTTCGTGTATTACACGTTTTCAAGTATAGAGGAAGAGAGCAAAGTTCACGTGTTCACAAAGTACAAGTTTGAAGAGACAGTGGCGACACGTAGCCGTCAAAGCATCAAAACTGGAAAACAACTGACTGCCGTAGCGCGTAGATTTCCGGAACTTGAAATAATAACTGTATAGCGTGTAAGTACAGGGTGGAATCGTGAATGGAAATGTGTCGGAAATGCAGAGGATGGGGAGCTAGAGTTACTGAAGGTTAAGGCCAGGTTTTATTTTCGCGCTCAAACCATGAATAAAGGCATTCTCCCACAGACGGCGTGTTGAGGTGCTGGTCGTAGGGGGTAAAATGTGGATTATGGCAACCAGGAAAGATTGATCAAAAATTGGTATTGTGGGACTCGGTGTGCAAGGAAACTGGGGCATCGGTTTGTTGATAGTACAGAAGTGACGATGGTTATTAATTCGAATGTTAAGAGCACAACTTGTTTCTCCCACATAAAAGGCAACCCAGAACTTGCAGGTTAAGATGTATATAGCATTAAGGGTGTGGCATGTACCCTTGAGACTGAGGGTGTACCAACCATTAGCAGTATTGATAGTGATTGTGGGAGAAGTGATGAAAATGGAGCAGACCTTACATCTGGGTCTCTGGCATGTCTGTGCGCCGGTTTGGGGGTGGGGGCAAGGAGGGATTCGTACGGACCAAGATGTTTCTAAGATTAGGTGGATGTTGAAAAACTAGTCTAGGTTTGGTGGGGAATATTGATCTTGTGTCTTGGTCAGATTGGAGAATGTGGAAATTAGAGTGTAGGATTTGTTTGACCTTGGTTAGTTTAGGATGGAACTGGGTGATTAGAGCCGGTGGGTTGGATATTTGAGTGGGTTGAATGTGTGAGGATTCACGGCGGATCTGTTTGGTTACAAGGTTAGAAGGGTAGCCTCGGTTTACTAGAGCCTCCTGGAGGCGTTGGTTGTAAGTTTCAGCAGCAGAGGTGGTGGAATTCAGGCGTTGTCCTCTGAGGGCAAGGGAGAAAGGAATCGCTTTCTTGGTGTGGTAAGGATGGGAACTTGAGTAGTGTAAATACTGCATATGGTTGCTGGGTTTTATGTAACCGGAGTGGTCAGGGTGTTGTTTTCTAAAGTGATGTCCACGTCAAAGAATGTGACTCTTTTGTCGGAAATAGACCAAATGAACTGAACAACACGAAATTGGTTCAGTTGTTCTAGGACAATCCATACCACATATACAGAATGCAAACATACATACCGTATGTTCCATACCCCATATGAGAAAATTACACTGATGTAGGAAGTGCCGAATGGACTTTCACTAGTCAGGAATCTTACTTAGTGTTAGAATAAGAATCCAGGCTTGAAGAAAAACACTACCGTCTCCAATGCTGAGAGGTCTGGCAAGAGTTACATACCTGTCCGGGCCATTAAATAATGTTATATTACTTACAACAAGTATACAGTATATTATATACAAATATGGTTACATATGTCATTAAGTTCATATCTTTCATTATAAAATTGATATATGCATTCTCGTTAGTTAATTATTACAAATATTCCACTGTTTTGTCCACTAAAAATATTAAAAGTCAATGAGAATAAGCAACGAGCACGTGAGCCATCTATATTTCACTTGCGCAACGAACTAACATACGCGACAAATTTACCACACAAACTGCCAATAGTTCCGCATTAATCCGTCGCAAATATAACAGTGGGCTACACGGTTATAATTGTTTTTGCGTCATTACATGAAATCATGTTTATGCTGTATGTATGTACGTAATTTTAACCAGTTGATGAGTTTCGGAAGAAGAGGATCTTGAGTAGAATATATGGAATCTAAAGAAACGACTAACATCATTTCTGGAGTAATATCAGCTTCTGTTGTTTTGAAAAGATAACATTAAAAAACCGTTTATTCGCAGATATATTTTTAATTTCATAAAGCCCTCACAGTAAAGTGTTTTCTGCTTTCCGCAACCCCATGTTACTTATTAGGAAGCATATTGGGACAGGCAAAGGTTATTGATTTGCGTATGTCTTCTTTCAGTTTCAATACCCTGCACAAAGGTAAGGTTAGAAATTGTGCCAGTGTATTTGGTGTAGTAGAAGACAATTACATCGTAGCATTTTTGACATTCCAAACTATGGCTATAATTCAAAGAAAGGGCTAACTCATTTACAAGTTTAAAGTTTTTATTGTCCATAATATTAAACGTTTTTTATTGTCCATACAGAATCTGCAAGCTAGATTATTTTCCTTTCTTTATGTATTCTGATGTTAACATTTTTCTTTCTGTTTTCTACCTGATCATTGTTGTTGGTTTTTTTTCAAATATGCTACATAATCATTGTTAAAATTGTTGTGACTTGTGAAACTTCCACTAATATATTACACATCGCCTAATTGTGAGTCTGTTCTTAAGTCCATTCTGGTATTCGTCACTGATATAGTATTTCCCTGTACGGTATTCTGATTTTCCTATATCTCATCGTATGTTATAAGTAATAATAGGGAAAGTAAACTCTATTGTTTTTTTTTTTTCCTATAAATAGAACTTCTTGTTTCGAGTAAATCGGAAATATTCTGGTGACAAGATATTTTCACATTAATTTTTCACTTGGTTCATCTACAATAAGATCAAGCTACCTTCTCGCACAAGGATCACTAGAAAAGTTTTAAAATACATATGCGTAACGTATAATGGTTCAAGGCTAAATAAAATTTCTTGTTATATTCTTGAATTTCCTTCTCCTGATCACCAACAGAAAAGATTCGCCATGAAATCTGCTTAGCCTTGCCTTATCAGCCCCCACTTACGTCCTGTAAAATGTAACCGTTACTTGGCGAGAAAGCTAGAATGGATCTCTAACGAGAGCATTGCCTCTGCATGACTTTAAAAAATAAGTTATAGGAGTCGCGATCGCTTGAACACTTTTCACAGTTTTCACATGAATGTAATGATTTCCGTGGTTCGGTGAATGTAAGTCGGTTGAAACGTCTTTGAAAGACAAGAAGTGAAACGTAAGATCCTGAACCTGAAAAAAAAAAAAAAAAAGAAAATAGTGATCCAGTTCTATATTTTAGAAGCCTCTACCCACATAGCAGAGTACGTCCCTGGGACGTCCCATTTAGATCCCATTACCGTCAGAATGGTCCTGCTCCCATAGCGATGTCCTAAGGACGTCCGTGGGATAACTCTGTGGGCAATACAAACAGTTCATCCCGTATGGAGATCCCCTGGATGTCCCCCGGAAAGCCGTGCGGGATTACCTACCTGGAATTTCTATAAATTAAATCGACCTTACTATTATTATTATTTAATTAATTATAACTATACGAAGGATATGCCTTCGTATAGTTATACGAAGGATTAATTATAACTATACTTCCCATGGATGTAAACGGGACTTAAACAGGACGTCCTACGGACGTCCCGATATGCTGCCAGGAGATCCGTCAGATATCCCTGGGACGTCATTTTGCTATGTGGGTAAAGGCTTTCCTATGGCCAGTTTGCCAAGTGTTTCAATCATTTTTGCAGCCATCTTCGAGAGAAGAGCTTCGTCTTGTTTGATGTTCCACAAATTAGTGGAGGTGAAATAAAACGCACGTATAAATGGAGAATAATGAAAAGACATGCTTCAGTAGTTGCATTTCCAACATTGTGAAATGCAATGAAACACGGAATCACAAATTTAATTGAAAAATTATGCACTAGTAAACAATTGTGTTCTCTCTCGAGATAATTCTTATATGAAAATCAAACGATCTAGAAGTATTGGCAAAGACATGAACACATATTTCGGGAAACTACATAGTTTATATTAATATACAACTGATGGGTTTCACCAACATTTGTTAAGAGTTGAACGAATCATTAGTTAACGAACGTAATGAATTTTTAAGCGTTAAAAGTTACTTAATGATTCGTTAAAGTCTAACGAAAATTTGCGAAACCCGTTAAATAAGTGCTTTGTGGTTCACGAAATTATTTGAACGACATATCAAGCACCGGATCGGAAGGAAATTCTGCTACATAATGACAATGTTTCTGCTGAATATGTAATATCATTATGTACTTTCTGGAGATCATACTCTTCCCTAACCTACAGTCCAGTCATTGTACTTTCTTTTTATCTGACAAAGAATTAAATTACAAAATAGCTTTTTTTTAGGTTAGATGATGCTGTCCTTATCTATAATGGAATACGAGAGGTGGCAATGCTTTCGAACTGAATTTGTTTCAAGGATGAAAAGAACATGATTTCTAAAATATTTCAAAACCTATAATTAACTGACGCCAATTTCAAAACATTTAATGACCTTGTCTCAGCACTAGATTTAACATTAAGCAAATAGTTAGGGAATCAAGGACAAAGGCAGAATGACAGACCAGATTCATTAGGCCAGACTAGTCTTGAACAATCTAAATAGAAACCTGGTTTAACGCACGGAGGGTCAAATGTATAAACGTAAACTTACTTAATTTTCACAACTTGACTATTTTTCTTACACAAAACTAGTTTTAAAAAAATCAAGAACATTTTTTTAAAAAAAATATTAGTAAATTTATAACCATTATTTTTCACATTTTGATCCATCTTAAAATTATATGTATCTTTAGAGTTAATAAACAACAATACATATTTCCTGTTTCTGGAAACAATGAAATTTCTCCCTTTAAAAAAATATGTCCAGAAATATAAATTTCTATTGAAGGAACGTTTAAATAATAGAACACTATAATGTTCCCTTAACCATGTGTTTTCAGTAGATGTAGTACCAGATCATGTTTAGTCGTTTAACCTTTAATACTGATAATGATTATGATAACGACGCTGCCAAGTGTTGTGCCCGGAGGCGAGTTTCTAGCTTGAAGTTCCCTGGGCAAGATAAGATGATTAAAAATCGTTTTCAATAAATTATCTTATTGATATTTTTCGCTTATAAAAATTAAGAAATATATTTCAATCAAATGTGGCATGATGATAGAGAGAATTATTATTAATGTTTCAGCTATATCAAATTTTACATTTAATCTCAGTTTCCAGACTCAACTGTTAAAAGGCATATTCATACCACACGTGTGAGTGCCTAAATTGATTCCGATATGACGATAGGGAGATTTACTGTACAGAATTTAACCCTATTAAAGTTATAAGATAGTTATAGTTTTCTTTGCAACGAGACTTAATTTTAGGTCACTTGATGGCATATCTGTAGAAAGAAGTCGACACTACCCTCAAGGTTGCGGACACGTTAAAATTTTAATGTTTCTTTTTTAGGTACCTAAAGTTGTTTTTGTTATGTTTCTATTAATAGTATAAGATTAGTGGAGTTAATTAAATCGTTGCATTAAGCCCCGAAGACGACGACTTTCAGGTTCAAAGTTTGTTTTTGATTTTATGCATTAATGTGTTGTCAGATAATTAAACGAAGATCTTAGAACCAGGAATGCAGTAGAACCAGGATGCCGCTCTAGTATTTTTGCGACGTCATGGAGCGTCCCATTTCTTCTAATATACTGAATTAATTCACAAACATACATTTTTACACATTTTTTATCACATAAAACGTTTTATCAGTTTCGTAGGCAGCTTGTTATTCATCGTGGACTCTTGTAAATGAATGAATGATGTTGAAGGCATTATTAACGTGAATGACAGTTGCGGTTTCGGAAAGAGATGGTATTGTGAAAGCTGAAATCACAAAAATAGGTCGAGTTATTGTTCTTTTAAGGTAGAACCTGCTTTATTACGCGAGTCTCAGCATGTTAGTTTAGTAGCATGTCACTAATCACCACTTTGCTTAGAATTTATGTAAGGTCATTTGTGGTCAATTCGATCGTTGTATATTGAATAGAAAAAAGCCTCCAAACCAGATACAATAAAAGTTGCCTTATGTGTACGTTCTATGCAAAAAAAAAAAGTGTTTTAATAATAAATATATACTACAGCATTTTGCACAAATAACTATTTTAGAAATTTAATTGAGCAATTCTGTGTTTGTAATATCCTCTCAAAAGGCTGGCATTTTTTTTCTAGTAGCCATCTTTACAAAAACTATAAAAATTTATGTTCTGTGACAAACATCAGTGAAACGAACATTTCTCCTTTTTGGGCAGCTACCATTGCACCTGGTTAGTATTTGATAAGTGTGTTTTTTTATTATTTGTAGTGGCAGCGACATTATTACTATTATTGCTATATTCCAAAGGTGTGCGTACATAATGTACACATCTAATTTCCTAAATAAAATCAATCATGAATCAAGTGCCACAGGACTATGCATTCTACAACAACACCGCTGAATTAAGAGTGTGTATGTTTAAGGCATCAATTGACTTTGAGCCGGCCGTACGTGGTATGCAAAATCATATGCAAATCCTAGACTAATTACTGTACCTGTATATGAGAGTGAGCGCTCAAAAATTCTGAAAGCACTTTCATCTCTCTTCGCCATGTTTCAGATCAAGCAGTATCACACTATTTTCTGTTATTAATATCCACTAGAAAGAGAAAGAAATGGTCTTGCATGAAACTCACAAGAGAAAACAAGTTTCTCTATATTCTACCAAGTCAAAAATACTGACATTTTAATCTCGGTTGCAGGAATTTGCACCAATATTTTACTTTACAGCTACAAAAGTTGTTGGAACAGTAAGTTTAAACAACCAAGCCAATGACATATTTCTTTTCATACATGTTTTGTTCTAGTTTGAATCTGAATTTTCTTAATGGCCTTTAGGCATCTCAGGCTCAGGCAGTGATAGGGTGGGGGAGAGGATGTTGGAAGGTAGTCCGGCAGGGGCTAGTTTTGTAGGTACCATTCCGGAATTTTGCCTGGTGTGGTTGAGGGAAAAACTCTGAAAAACCTCAATCAGAATAGGCGGTCACTGGTATTACTCCCAGGACCTTCTTATTGCCTAACCATTTTTTTTAGTGAACAAGTTGTTGTGTTCATAACAAATGAACTGATAACTACGGTATGTATATACCAGGAAACATAATAACATTTTATTTTTGTTATTTCTGCTGCTCTGAGAAATAATGTTGAATAAATATGTTTTATTTATTACCATTAACATTTTTGTAGAACCAGATTTATTTGCAGTTATTATGTTGACTTTTTGTTTACACTGATCACAGTTAACTTCATAGATATGTTTGGAACATTTCCCGGTCATAGATATATTTATGATTGGTTCTTAACTCCTGGATTGGAACATCTTGATAGTCAATTTGAGAACTAGCATTATAAAAGACTGTCAAAGCACTAATTCGGTCTGAACCTCAGATCCCTAAACGCCATAAATAAATTCATTCATTCATCTCACGTACACTAACTGTGGAGTAGAAAAGAGCAAATTCAGATATAAATTTCAAATTTCACTATTGTTTTAAAAAATAAAATGTAGAGCATTTAAATTAATTTTAGATTTTCGAAATATTTAAAAAAAAAATACATCATTGCCAATTTAAATTTTATATACACTGAGTGTTTTCTTATTAGAAACATCTATCCAGTACCTCATTACACCTTTTTGGACATCATAACTGACTTAATTCGTCGAGAAAATGATGTAAGAAGTTCTTTCGATGAATTATTTAATTAAAGGATAATAAGATATTTCTGTTGGAACTATTTCAAATGATATGTCTTCGTGGTCCAGCCTGTTTGACCCCAATAAGAGCTACCCCAAAATGCCCCAGGCGCACCAACCAGTTTCACAGATCCCGTCAAGAGTAAACAATATCAGGAGTAAACGAAACAGGAACTAAAAAAGTTCGCTTTCTTTTCTGAATTTTTAATACCAAAGTAACTAAAAAATATGTAACAAAGCAACTATTGTATTAGTAAAACAACTTACCATATAATCAACTTTCTTTCAATGATACCTATTACGCTTCTACAGATTTTATCAGGAACCTTGAGACGAATAACAAAATCTACAGACTTCTATTAAATTAAATTTTCTGACGTTCTAAATAATATTTTTGGTTTAGTTTTCATTCGAAAGATCGTTCCGCTGAGCTCAGGGTCCCTACTCCTAGCTTGACAATCGATTTAGCAAAATAGAATAATATAAACAATAACCTGTTCCTTTTTTTAAAAATGTGAAAGAACTAATATTAATCAACACATCATCAACTAACCACTGAAAGAAACTAATTCCATTACTACTTTGAAACACCGTTAACGCTACGTATCCTACTGTGACAATAGTGCTAGTCCCTTGTACTTTGGAGAAATGGGTTAGCGTAGCTGAGTACAAAATAGTGAGAGGTTAAGAGTACTGAGTACCCTCGGGCTAGGTTCACTGTTATCATCTCTAACTATATGGACTTTCAAATAATGTAAGACACAGACACTGAATTCGTTTTAGTTGGAATATCGGGGCATATCATAAGAACTCCGCACAGATAATCAACTATTAAATACAAACGTCACGTCACATGACGAACATTAACAGATTAACAAATACTAATACCAACACACATGAATATATCTGATACAACTCCACAATGCCCAAGCAAAGATGACTGAAAAGTAAAACCATATAATTTAAGAAGTCTCAACTCACCTAACTTTTATGTGCAAACTGGGATTGAAGGTCTTGTTGAATTAACGATAGTTTGAGCACTTCTGAATAATGGACGCAGAAGAAGTATTCAGGCTATTCTCGCTCGATGTTGATAACATAATCTTATAGTTGGTCGACTGTTCATTGTTAAATATTACTGTCTCTAGAATAGCACTAATAAACCAATCGAAGACGGTTTTGGGTTAAGTCCAAAATCGTAGAAATATAACAAAGTTCGCCAATACTCGTTCAAGGACTTAGAAGCCTTCGTAAAATAGCAAAATTCGGTTGGGGAACAAAACTACAGTCCGAAGACGGCTGTCCAACTGAGCTCGAGAGATAGGGAAGGATGCAGTTTTTTTCTATTCTAATTTGGATGTCACGTGCCAGTTCTTCTTGGCCATGCATGGCTTCATAGTTCTGGCGTTGTGCAAAGGAATGGAGGAAGAGGTTTGCATCAGAAAGGATACAGAAATAGGGAAACAGCCTTGGTGAATTCACTTTAAATCTTATACGTGCTCGTTCTTGGAGAGAATACGTAATATTTATTTTCAGAACTGAATCATTACTTACTCTCTTCTCTGAGATACTTCTCTTAGAATATTTTACATGAGAGTCAACTTGTGTTAACTTTCCGTAGTAATGTTATTCAGAGAACGTGCTCTTCCCTTGTGTAAATAGTTTCTGATATTCCATGAGTAATAATTCGCTAATGACTTAGTGAACGATCGTGACCTTCACTTCCCAGGACAATTCTTAGAATATTTGGTGAGCTCATACTCTGAATTCACATTTACAATTTCTCTGCTTTTGGAAGTAACTACTGAAATAACCTTGTCAATATCACACTCAAGAGAATGTTGGTTGATGATACAGATTACGAATTTCTTCTGTTATGTCCCTTGAAATATCCCGTTTATTAATAATTCTAGAATGAAATACAAAAGTTCTTACATACTATTACCATTGAAATAATAAATATATGTTCCTGTATATCATAATATTTGTGGCATTCAAATAATGATAACACACTACTCGAATTTCTAATGTAATCAATGGTAATTCAAATTACTACACAGTTCGGTGACTATAATCAAATAGCTTCGGAATGAATACGTCCGAATAATAGCTAATAATCTGTGAGTTATGATATCATTTAGTTCTGTTCTGTTCGACACTACACTAGTGGGTAATTCTATATCAAGTGGTCCAATTAAAAAAAAACTTACATTTTCCAGTTTTGTTAAAATTTCATATAATACACTTATTTGGTGGTCAAAACTTAGCTCAAATATAAAATTTTAGATGTTTACGTCATCCTATGTTTGAGTTTTAAAAAAATGACGAGTTTGGGCGCCACCGGACATTTATAAACCTTAATATCTCAGCTAAGAATTGAGATATTGAAAATGTAAAAACACCATTCTCTTCTGAATTGAATGTAGTTTAATATGATATGTCACACGATATACTCACTTGATTTTTTTAAAATTAAGGTTCAAATTTAAAAATCTTGAAAATCAATATCTAAAATATGATGATATAATAAAAAAACATTGATTTGTCCATATTTCAAAAAGTTCTGTGCAAAGTTTCAACTTGGGATCTCAATGGGACCACTGTTTTCAAAATTGTGTTGTGAATGCACGAGCACCTTTTTTGCCTCTGGTGAAGATAAATTGGTGTTAAGCTAGTCAGGTCAACACAAATAGAACGGGCTTCAATGTGTAATGTGAGTTAGTTTAGACATTTTCCAAAGAAATGTGATTCATAGGTGAATGAATTAAATTGTTACTACAATGTAACGATGGAAAATGTTGATATTGGTACACTGTATACTCTAGTGGTTTTCCATTGATCGTTAGCACGAAATAAGAAGAAATTGGGAGAATTAATCAAGATTCGTACAAGTGCACCTCTCTCTCTCTGTGTGTGTGTGTGTGTGTGTGTGTGAGAGAGAGAGAGAGAGAGAGTTAACAATTGGAAACTGCCATTCTGAATTAACTACGGATAAAAAGTCTTGTTCAATTTTGAAAAACAATGCAAACTAGAATAAAAATGCTATTGTATAAATATCAAAGAAGTAGAGGCTGTTACATAGAAGTGCCATTCTGGATAAATACTAAAGTACTCTTTATGCTAATACAAATTTGAGATATTAACACAGAAAAAATGAAAACCGCCGTGACCGTGACTCGAACCCGGATCTCACAGTTGCTGGTTGAGTATGCTGTCCTTTAAATCACCACTTCAATTCTCTGTGTATATGGAACAGTGTTCAGTTTGCCGGGGGGGGGGGGGGTTATTCCCTGGTGCGAGAGGATTCCATCCCCGGTTGTTGACTCTGAATATAATACCAAACAGGGATATCGTTTTTACCCCAGCTTGGAAAATATGAGGTAACATGTTCTAGTACTCCAATCTATCAAAACGTAACTGCGATGAAAAATTATTAGTTTAATATTTTAGTGGACTTTTATTTATTAACAGCATAAGTAGAGATAGTAAATACTTCTATGGATCACATGACCTGTCCTGATCTAATATAACCCGTTCCAAAGGTAACCTAACGTTCAGTCAAATAAAAAACATAAAATATCTTGTTTACGTTTAGCTAACTTTAGAACACGTGTCTTAGTGGTTTCATTCGTTGCATTGAAAGCAATGTGTTAATATTATCTTCATTTGATAGAAGGCAATAGTAGACCACTATCGGTTCAACTTGCCCAGGAGCCTTCAGTTCATATACCTGCCTCTGGGCAAACCATTAATACTCATTATCAACTTTAGAAACATCCTAATGTAACTTCACATAACCTATTGTCAGGTATTAAATGATCCGAGGAAGTATCTAAAGCCCAGCCCAGTAAATATTTAGTACGATTTTACTTGCAACTACATGCAATAAGAGGCTTGATTGTATTTGTATATCATGGTATCCAACAGCTTACTGCAAGTATTTTCGCAAATACGCTGTCGAATTTTCGAGAGTTTTACTGGACTCTAATATAAACAAATACCCCAGGAAGCCTTTTTCCACCTCCATAAATGTCATAGATAAAGAATACTATAGATAGCCCGCTCCCATGTATTTGATATGGTCCCAGTTTCCCTGCCCTCTAGCGTTTGACAAGAGAAACTACGAAAGTAAAAAGAAGCAAGGATACCAAGCGCAATATCAGCATTTTTAATATTACATGCAGAATCGTGTTAAGGCTCATCCAAGTTGAGTTTCCCGCCTTTTTTGTTTTACTTCCAATATTCAAATTTCGGTAGAGTAAAACAGAAATTAACTTTCACGGATCAAAATTCGTTCCGTCCTTCAATAATGAGTACAATTATAATTAAATACTAGTAGTAACTGGAGGATTGTGTCCTGCAGTTGCTACTAGTTTATTATTAATATTAAAATAATAGGTTTATTATTAATATTTTTTAAAAAACTAATTGTACTGATTATTGAAGGACGAAACGAACTTTGGTCCGTTAAAGTTATTTTTTGTATTCCTCTATAGAAATTTGAATAATGGACGTAAAACGAACAAGGCGAGAAAACCCACTTGGACTGAGCCTTAAGAGAGCATCCATCTGTTGCCGTTTTCGATACTTAAATAGGCATACAGAAAAATTAACTTACCGTTAGTCCTCAACGTATCTATTGCCAACGTTCGTGCAGCTGCGCAATGGGCTGGCTGTAAAACTGCGGGATCTTGGACGCAAAGAAGACCGTAATTGCCTGCCGAAAGTCTGCATCATTGGCGAAGGATTTCCCATGAAGGGGTAATAATCTACTGGCGGCGCAAGGTCCAGGGAGTACGGTGGATGGCACACTGTCTCTCATTTACGTCGCTGTGGGGTATACCTAGCCACGCGTCCCAAACAGCCTGGCATTGTCGACAAGGAACAGTACACCCTT
>JAGDQP010002058.1:12092-46475 GCA_022664845.1 Lepisma saccharinum | reverse complement strand
GCAATTTTCCTACCATATAGTGAGAATATTGTACCTGCAAGTGTGGAAATTTTCAAGTTCTGAAGGTATTCTCATGTAGGTGGGAGTGACGGTTTATATGGGGAGGGGGTTGACTGGTTTAAAGTTTAAACCAGTTTTTTTTTTTCAAAATATCAATTGGTTTAAACCAATAAATAATTAAATAAAAGCAAAAATGCCACAAATAGTGTGAACTTCATGGTGACGATTTCACATATTAAACTATCTTCGATAATTTAATACAATTTTTGCCTTGTAATCAAGGGATCCCGGGTTCGAGTCCAGGTGGAGGGCAATCTCTCTAAGGTGCAAATCGAGTACTGGTTCGGAACCCACTTTGAGCTTTAGCTGTAGGTCCTGTCCTTCATAGCCTCGCTGCTGCATAAGAACATTAAGGAGAAACAAACTTATTTCTATCCATCCATATGTAATATAAATAAATAAAGCAAAGTATTTAAACAAAAGAACTTTTTTGGTGGGGGCAGTTTTTGCCAACCCTGGTTTGCTACCATTATTTTGTTTAAGTTCATATTTTTTTTCCTAGATTATTATTTAAAGGCTGACAATTTAGGACTCGAACTCTACCACTTCAAAGAACCTGTAGGTACTGGCCGATTAATATTTTTTTTTTCCCGAGATTAATATCAAGGAAGCTGAAATTGAAAATATACAGAACTGTCATTCTGCAGGTAATACTTTACGGTTGCGAAAGTTGGAGTACGACCTTAGCAGATGAACATAAATTACTGGTGTTTGAAATTAAGGTCTCGAGAAAAATATACGGGTTAAAACGGGATGAGATGACTGGAGGAGACTGCATAATAAAGAACTCCACGGAATGTACGACTCACCTGATGTTGTAAGAATAATTAAATCGCGACGACTAAAATGGGCAGGCCATGTAGTTTGGATGGAAAAAAAACAGACTATATTTCATCTTGATTGGAAAGCCGGAGAGAAAGAGACCGTTGGGAAGATGGAGACGACGTTGGGAGGACAATATTAGAAGGGATCTTGGAGAAATAAGTGTCTGTAGTGAAAACTGACTTGATCTTGCCCAGGATAGAGCCCGATGGCGATCGCTTGCTACTGTGGCGATGAACTTCCGAGTCCCATAAGCCATAGAGCAAGTAAGTAAGGATAACATCATTTTTTTAATACAAAAAAAGTTTTCCATTTATACCTCCAATTACCTTTAAAATAATAAACTTAATATTCAGAATTTTAAAATAGAGTGTGATGTGTGTGTGTGTGTGATATGTGAATGATGAACAATGTAAAAAAACAGATGTGTATAAGTGGGAAGGAAACAAATATAAATAGAGACATAAACACATATAAAGTAACATAAATAAAGCAACAATTAAAAACAAATAAAACTATTATCAATAAGTGTATAAATAACTATGTATTTGTTTTTCAGCTCAAGTTTGTAATAAATTTGATTGAATAGAAAAAAGAAAGAACCCCCCCCCCCCAACCGCGGAAACAGGGTCCAGATTTGTATTCGGGAACTGGGACACAGAAAAAAAATCCCCAACTTCCTCCCCTTTTCTTTTCTTTTTTTAGAGGAACTTTTGTGGAAACAGGTGCTTCTAGACTCCGTGTATCAACGCCGAGTCTGGGGTCGAGGCAGGTACTCTACCCCAATTTCATGGAGAACACGTTTGGGTTCGTTGTGCCCATCAGGCATGCGAAGTGAAATTGTGCAAAGGATGCGGAGAGGTAGGGGTGATAGGTGGGTCCCAAATGTAAAAAAAAAAAAAAAGTATACCTCCAATTATTCATTTTAATATTCGGTCAGACTTTATTTTATTATTATTATTATTATTTAGCTTATAATTCTCTACTTAAAATAGAGAAAATATATAAAGAATCTCCATTTTTATAATTGAACAGTTGAGAAAAGAAGAATAGATTGAGAAAAAAACGATTGCAAAAGAGACAAACCGCACGGCTGCCGCATCGCATGTGTGAACCACCCAATGCTGTGCAATGCCCCGTAAGGCACTTGCGGGGCCCGCACGGTCGCCGCACCGCTATGGGCAATGCGGCAGGTCTGCGGCACCGTCCCGCACCCGCAGTATGTGTGAACCACTCCATTTGTTTCAATGGCCCATAAGATTGATTGCGGTGCCCGCACGGTCGCCGCACGGCTGCCGCATCGCAAGTGCGAACCGGGGCTAAGTGGGATGTTGTTTTTGGTAAAAATGACTATTTTAGATATTTTTAATTTTAATTTTGTTAGAGAATTGATGATGGTTTGTATATATTTTTTCAAAAGTACGAAAATTGATTACGTTATATTCTTTTGGATTATTTAGAAGTGTGAACATCATCAGCATAGATTATTATTTCACTAAAAGGAATTTGTAATTTTGGTAGATCTAATAGATAAATAGAAAATAAACAGGCCGACAAAGAACTCCCCTGAGCCAGGTCTTTATCCTCTACATTTTCTAAATGTTTCGTGGGCATATATTTTTATTCTCTGTGAATATATTAGGATCATTCTACGTATATTTCTTCACTATACCAAGTATATTCCTGGGAATTATTCCCAGCATATTTCCAAAGTTTTTGTATTATTCTTGGTTATTTCTTAATTAAAATGAAATATTTCTGGAATATGCTGTACTGTGTGGGAAGTGAAAGCTTAACAGAATTATACGATACCTTCCAAATTCAAGTTAATGATATACATACAATTTCTACAAGTTTTTATTATTCAAATAGCACACCACAGGCAGAGTTAAATCACAGGGATGAAAAACTTTATTTATCTCATTACTTCGCAGTAAAACCTCAAGCAAGGAAATCTTTGAGTGCATGGAATATTCAGTATTTAGGTATAAATATAGACAGTGAAAAATAGTTCATGTTTTACAGGGACTAAAAATAATACTTGGAAATATCGATTTTTAAAATTTTTGAACAATAATTTGTTGAAGTATATTGGAATAATAAATTAAAGAAAATTATATACAATTTTCGTTTCATTTCATGTGTCTTTGTGTGTTAGATGGAGATTAAGTGTGTAGGAATCCTAAAAACAGAAACCAGACTTTATTCAAGCTAAGGGTTCATTTTCATGAAAGCTTGCGTTGCTTGCGATTTGGGTGAATAGCTAACTGCAACACGTATTACACTTACCTTACAATAAAACACGCAATAAATTGTTTCAGTTGGCTATTCACGAAAAGCAAGCAACGCAAGCTTTCATGAAAATCAGCCCTAACTCTATTAGTGTTGAGATACAGCTTCCTAGTTATAAAGAAACACGACTTTTTCTAGGACGAGCGAGGCTGACTTGCGTAAAACGCGAATTTAGATATAGTAGTTCTGGTAGAGATTTATAAGAGTTCGACAGTAGCGAAAAGTTGTATGGTTTCCATGGTAGTGGTACTCAAAAGAAAATCAATTTTTCACGAACTGCAAAGGAATGGCTGGACCTAACTCATCCAAACGCGGTATTCTGATAAGAGTGGACAATCCTCCATGTTTTAGCTATACTAGAAATTTCAACTTATTACCTTTTTTTTTATATAATTATGAGACTCAATTATTAACACTTACATTCGCGCCTCATGTGATGACGTTTAGATCAATTTGCTTTAAACTGGTATGGTTGTATATGACTCAACCCTTCAGACCTGAATCACTTCAAATCTCAAACTATTACCGTTTCCATGGTAATCAGACTGAATTATTAAACACATATTCGACCATTATGTAGGAATGATTGATCCGATTGAAGGAAAGCTTCACATAACCACAAGTGCACTTAAGGCTTTATATAATAGTATTACATTGCCAAATTATTTCCTGTTTCCATGGTAACTAGGCTCAATTATTATACACCTATTCGATCATTACGTACCAATGACTTATCCGATTGAAGCCAAACTTCGATAACGATTTAAAAAAAAGTCTTCTTAAGGCTTTAATTACATTAGATTAGAATGTTAAAGTATCGTTAAAGCTTCCATGTTATTAATACTCACATATTACACACATATTCTAGCATTACGTTGTAACAATCGATCTGATTCCATGTAAACTTGGCACACTTGTGTTGGAATATATCCTTAAGGCTTATACCACACTGAACTATATTAGAACATTTTCCATGTTACGATGATTCCGACAACTTCTCCACGCTGAAGTCTATTAATACCTTCACTCCTGATTTCTTCGGAAGTAATGAGTGAACTGTTTCCAAAACATTTCGTTAAATGCTAACTACTTGCTCAGGCCAGTTTTGTAGATATCGCCGAAGATGAATGCGGCCAGTTATCTGTGAATAACTTTTATATCCTGTTATGATTTTTTCAAGTGTTTCCAATACACTCAATACTGTGCTTACTGTCATTCTTGTTGAACACTTTCTGTAATTGTTGCGTCACTCAAGAGCAAATTTAATTACTTAGTATAATTTGCATTTTGAATTCGTGCCCTATTGGAAGTGGATAATGAAGATTTACGCGAAGATTCCTATTGATTGTGAGATGGAGACAATATGTCTAATTTCCCTTCTAAATCTGGGGAGTCCGGAACAAATTTTGTAGGTTGGAAAAGAGAAGTTGTTCCAGACATTACCCTTCGAAACATCATTTTGGAAGGACATAAGGTCGGAGTTATTTTGGTATTCTTTGAAAATGCGTTTCGGATTTTGTATGACTTTGGGGTCAATAAATAGCTTAACATAATGTAAGTCAGTTTTACGTTAGGTTGGGTCCTGTCTTTTTCTTGCGCTATGGATACTTTTACTGAAAAAAAGCCAACCTCGAAGACTTTCGTACTGTTACCATTTTAATGCCCATGAATCACAATGACTGTATATGGATAATAAGACACAAAGTAGTACAGTTTATCTAATTCTAATTTTGCAAGTTTTCCAACAGAGTAAAGTATTACTAGGCCTCTTGTTGTAACTATTTATGTCAAAGACATAACTATTGTTTAAATATGACCCATTAAACGGCCAGTGGTATTGCGACGAAAAATGTTTGATAGCAGGTATTGTTACGATTATTGCAGTGCAGCCTGTAAAATAATAAAACATTCATTTTGGATAATATTGGGTGTACAATAAAATTGATCGATTCTGGAATACCCTTTCGAATAATAAAAGGTAAATCCAGATACCTTTCCAAGTATGAAATTTCAGATATTTTTGGGTAATTTCGAAGATAAATCTACCTATTGAGATCGGTACGATATGAAAGTATATATTTATATATTAACACGCTAGCGGCCATAATTTTGAAGATATTTGAACCAAATTTTTATATGTTGTTTCTAGGCTTAATAGCTCGGTTAATGAGCAAAATCGGTCGCCATCTTGGATCCAAAATGGCCGCCGAACCCATTGTTGTATAGAATACACAGCCTAAATCGCTGGGGCTATTGAAATCAAATTTGACATAAAGGTACATCATCACTGTTTGATTACGAAAATGTTACCTAATGAGTTCAAAGACGCCATCTTGGATCCAAAATGGCGGAAGTAAGAAATCTATTTTCCATGTCGTTTGAGCTAGAGATACGAAATTTGGCATAAAGGTGTATTGTCACTAGTAGTTCAAGAAAATATTACGAAATGTTGAAAAAGTCGCCATCTTGGATCCAAAATGGCCGCCGAACCCATTGTTGTATAGAATACACAGCCTAAACGGCTGCAGCTAGAAATATCAAATTTGGTAACACTGTACATTATCACTTGTATGTTACTAAAATATTACATGATGTATCCAAAGACGCCATCTTGGATCCAAAATGGCGGACCTAAAAAAACATTTTACACACAGTTTGAGCTAGAGAAACGAAATTTGGCATAAAGATGCATTATGATGAGTAGTTTAGGGAAATATTACATTTGGGAAAAGTCGCCCTCTTGGATCCAAAATCCCATTTTGCACACCGTTTGATAAATGAAATTTTACTTGAAAGTGTACCATCACAAGTAGGTCACGACAATATAAGAAATCTTTCAAAATGTCGTCAACTTGGATCCAAAATGGCCGCCCCAAAACCCATTTCCAAATCATTTAAGGTAGAGAAACGAAATTTTCTTTGAAGGTGTATGACCAAAAGTAGGTTACAATAAATGGGGCAAACCTTCCCTTTGGGGGCGCAGCCCCCCGTGGGAGGGTGCAGATGGATAGTGCTGCAGGAAGATTTTGGTTAAGATAAAGGAGGCGCATCCTCTCAAAAGCACTGAAGTTGGGGACGAACCCCCTACGGGGTTCTGAGCAGCGCTCCCAGCGAAACAAAGCGGGTATATTTATCTTGTGGGGTATCGTTGAACAGCTCTTGATGATTCATATAAGGCGAGATTTGAATGTTTGAAAAAAAAAAAAAAAAGGAGAATTTCGAGATCTACCTCAGCCTGTAGGCCTACCGAAAGGGATTTTTTAACTTGAAAATGGTGACCAGTTTTTGTAATGCTTAAGAGAAGTCGGTTCCTCCCGTTTTCTGTGATGAATCCATTATCGCATTGAAGTCACCACAGAGCAACACTTCACGCATGCAGACAATACTGTGTTAGAAATGCCTTCTTTCATTTCTTTGATTCTCCAGATGATATACGAATTACATATATAAATTTTATCAAGGTTAATTTTAAGTATTCTGACAGATGGATGGGGGATTAATGTCAGTTATATTGCTATCGTTTTTAAATATTATAGCTTCATCATACCCTGAAACATGTTTGGAAAGTATGAGCAATTATAGTATTAGACGGTAACAAATTTACCTCTTGAAAGAAAAATTGAATGTGAAGGAGACTACTTACAGAAGTTGCATTTCAGAATCTAAACAAATTAAGTACTTTACAAGTTAAGTTACATTTAATACAGTTTTTTCTTGTATCCTCATGTGTTTATTTCTATACTATCGAAAACTTACCCTGCTCAAAAAAGGAAAAATGTTTCAATGGAATATGACATATGGATATAGTGTTCGGCATCCCAAAGCTAATTGCTTTTAATTCTATTTCTTGGCGTTTTTGAATAATATTTTACATTAGGGTAATCACGATTGTCAAACAATGACAAGTAAATAAAATGCATTACTCATAGTTCTTATATGAATCATTATTTATTATGCTACGATTCACTTTATAACATTACATTTGAAATTATCCAATTAATTTTCTAATTAAATCTTAATATAGCACAACATAATTTAACATTTTGTAATTACTACATTTATATGAATTTCATTTTTCACAGTCATAGAGCAAATAAAACAGAATTACGCAATAATAATGAAAACACAGTTTTCACTGCAAGAAAGACGCTGCCTAATGTCGTTGTTTATTGGCATTTTGTTCTTTGAACACATGATGAATTAACTTATAATAATAATAATAATTATACAGTGTGTCCCTGAAAAAATGGAGAAGATTATTTGCATGAAAACGAAAAAAAAAAATCTATGAAGAAATCTCGAAGAATGAGTAGTTTCGGAGCTACACGAGCTCAAAGTTAAGATGGCATCTCGACAAATAATTACATAAGTGGTATCAGCATAAAAAAATCAGAAATAAAAGTAGTACCCAATACACCTACATTTATGATTGGTGAATGCATCTCATCGGGCATTTCTATGCTTGCTCTATTAAACCATTTAATTCCTTGACAATAAAATTCCTACGCTGCGAAATCTGTCTATGAGGCACTCCATCAATCATAAACATTGCTTACATGGATGCACTGGGTAATACTTGAATTGTAATTTGCTAAATCGATACCGTTTACGTCATTATTTGTCGAGATATGGCGTCATTTCTGACGATGTCGCCATAACTTTGAGCCCCTGCAGCTCTGAAACTATACATGTTCCGAAATTTCTTCAAAGAAACTTATTTCTGTTTTGATGTAGGGAAATAATCAACTCCTGAAGTTTGCGCCATTATTCACGGACACACTGTATTTCAGACATCTTTCACACTTCAGTCATTAAAATCTCTTCTCTCGAGCGTAATTTCACTCAATCTGATAGGTATTCTTGAAGCAAATAATGCTATATTTTCCCAGTTTTAGTATTTCATAAAAAAGTCTTGGTTGCAGTGGGAAAGCACAATTTTTCCCCCGAATCATCTTTGGTTCAAAATCTAATTCGTATCTATGATTTTACTCGAAAGTTTTGGTTAAATGTTAATTCAAATATACATATACCTATTACAATATTTGTTTCTAAAACGCTCAATAAAATGTTTTAGCCCGGCTTATTTACCAGCCTGTACGGATATGTTGAACAAATAGTCACAATAAAATGTCATTTCTGGAGGAAATGAATTAAGACAAAACATACCAATTAAAAATTTAACAAATATCATCTAGACGTTGAAACAAACTAAGCCCATTCACATAAATTAAACACACTTTGATTGATTGCATTTAGCTACCAATTGAATAATGCGATTCGTATACACCTTTACATGTTGAAAATTACGTATAACTGTACTAGACACACAATTGGAATGTGATTTGATATCTATGTCCAAAGATATCCACATTTGATACAAACTGGTATCCATTACACTGGTATTGATTTAAAACTTTCC
This sequence comes from Lepisma saccharinum, assembly GCA_022664845.1. Lineage (NCBI taxonomy): Eukaryota > Metazoa > Arthropoda > Insecta > Zygentoma > Lepismatidae > Lepisma > Lepisma saccharinum. Next base: position 37,882 of record JAGDQP010002058.1, on the reverse strand, counting down.
CTATTTGGTGCAATTACCCACATCAATACACTCGCACAAAACCAAAAGTCTATTACACGGTAGTTTCACTTATATTCTACATTGTTTACTAATAAAATTCAACTGGTCCGTGGTGAAACTAGATGGGTTAAAATCGTTTATTTTCATACAGCTGCGCACATAAAATAAGTCACAAGAGTTGAATCTATCGTTATTGTTGTGAAGTTTCAGTGGCACAGTATTATTAAACTGTTACAATAACAATTAACAACAGGAATTCGGTAATATGTAAACGTGACATGACGTGGAGATATACTTGTTTGTAATAAAGACAGATAAGTCGTGAATTGATCATAAATAGAAAACAGTGTTTCAAATTCATGGTAAGAAACAAAAATTAGAAGTATGATCTCTCTTACATTGGAAGACAAATGCTATCATTTATAATAATCCTTGTCTGCTCCGTGTAACAGGACGTAAAATAGAAAAAGATACGGTCTACATAAACCTGAGCACTTGGTCATTGACAGATATTAGTCTCTCACGAGAACTTCTACTGGAAAAGAGATTTTATACATGAATCTACTTGAAAACTACGAAAATTTCATAACAGAATAGATTTATACTATACAACTCGACGAACTTTGCACTGCCGTGGACTCAGCGAAACATGTTTGCCTTTTCATTTAGAGCCCAATGGAAACGGGAAGACTTGAAGAACTAAACCCTAAGCGACAGTGGTTATTGTCAATCAGAATATCAGATTCAAGTATGAATTGCCAAGTTCCTGGCGTTTAACAATCGAGTTTCATGTTAATGATATACTGAGTTTCTCTAAGTGATAATTTTACTTTGTTACAGTTCCTAACTAATACGAACAATTAATAACAGAAATGCTGAAATCATTACAATTCTGTTCTTAATTTATGCGAGAAGAATAAAATGACTAACATGGTCGTAACATTTCCTTATTATTAGCTCCTTGAAGCAATTACTACTATCTAAACAAATATTTTTTTTTCACTTCTATACTAAGCTTACTAATCTGTTTACATATCATTAAAACAAAGGGTGTCCGAAACACCAGAAACTGACAGTAACTCCACGCCGAAGTGGTTCTTACAAGTGTTCGAAATGTGTTCCAGAAACATCCAAATGTGTCTCCACACACACACTTCAGCATGTTAAAGAAGACCTTCTCCAGGGTCTTTGGGGTGACTTATTTTATGACTGATACTGCAACTTGTAACACCTGAAGCATATGCGAATTGTCCGCATAACCTTCCCCTTCAGCGCTCCTAAAAAAAACTGACCGATCCGGAGACGAGGCAGGCCACAGACTCCTAGAAATTTCCGAAGTTGTTCCCCAGGAACTGTAGTACTGAAACAGAAAATTTCCTACAGCTGTATGCGCTGTGTGGGAAGAAATGAAGGTCACCAGACACAGAGCACTGGCACATCAAGTCACAGCATTACTCATTATTACATTACTCATGGCACAATAACTTTACGAATCTCTGCCCTACATATTGTATAGAAGAAACGATGAAGGGATACTAATATTCAATAATGGTCAGAAGATAAACAGAGCACTGTTGAGCATCCTTAATAAACTAAAACACCAATAACTCAGATTTTGGTGAAGGTCTTAATTAATGAAGAGAAGTTTGTAAAAACTCCTTGACTTCACCAAATATTTCTAAATTTTATTTTAAGCCAACTAAACCTTAGACAGTATTTAGCTCGATCAACGAGCTCCTTTTTATTTTTGCTTGATAAATACTAGATTAAAAAAAAAATCCAAGATGGTATTACGTATTGCTTCCAACATAAGCATTTTTCCTCAATGATACTTAAAAAGGAAATATTGACAACCAGAAAACGGTCTAAACAACATGTGTTTTTTTATACTAACTTGTATAGATACGAAAAAGCCGGAAGGGTATCTTTAAGGCAACACTTGAATGGATAAAGGACAAGTACTTAAGGTTGTTCAACAAATTCACACCGCGATATACACATCAATTTTCGTGTCGCTGTGATTCACATCTTCCTCCCTACGACAAACACAACCACCTGCTATTTGTTAGAGGCATCACGGCATAAAAGCAAAACTAAAACCCGGTCTATGCATGCAGTAATCTCTGATTCCTTGTGACGTCTCTTTTCCTTTTGACACCCCTGACCGTACCTCAGTCTATTATCCCGTTCCTTTTCCTATCTCAAGTACTCCACACCATTTATATCCTTTTTCTATTCATTTTAATTATTATGATTTTAAGTTTTCTCTGATTCCATTCCTTTCCAGGCTATCACCTTCTCTGACTAACCCTGAACCCGGCACATTTTTCAACATGAAAAAACTCCCGACCTGTCTTCACCAAGGAGCTACGCGCTATGCGTTTGTAATTTGTTTAACATGTGACTGACACCCTCTCAGAACTTTGATTCTTTCTGGTCTTCGTCATGGACACTGAGATTAAAGATCTTGAAATATCTCATCTACTTTTGTGTATAGTGCGACGAGAATTTCTTCGGTTACCTAAGTACTTATCCTCAATCTATACAAATTTTACTTATTATATTATCTCTATATGCATGGAGATTTAACAATTTCTCTATTAACCTTTGTTTCCATATTTCGCGAACTTAACGCTTACGACTAAACCTTGCTATTTATCATATCTGTGTGATTTTTGAACTTCGATGAGCATCTTGCGCTTTTATATTATTACTTTAGCCATGGGAGAAGAAACGCATTCTGTGTAAAGAAAATTCGTGGCTCAGCCATTACATCGCATAACACTGTTTTACTTCCAAGATCTGTTTGTAATCCACAAGTCCATCTTCATGCAGACCTGCTTTTATATAGATATGCATTATTCTCATTTTCAATCCGTCCCGCGGCTTCATTATTATATTGAATGCCTATACACTTATGTACAGTTAAAAACATCACAGCCAGTGTCTTGATGAATGGACCAGTTTTCAATAATTTGAGAAACCTGAAACATTTAAAGAATACATTTACGATAATTCTTAAAATGAACCCTAACCACTGAAAGACAAAATACAATGCATACATCTACTACTTCTTTTTCTTTTTAACACTGACAATAAAATATAAACAAAGTTAGGTTTTGGTTGTTAGGCATTTTGCTCAATCATTAAGTCACGTTATACCATAAACTAAATAATAAGATAGACTTATCCCGCCTACAAATTTTCCTCTGCGCTAAGGAGCACGTGATTTTGAAGCCTACCGCTAGATGACTCTGGCGACTACTTTCAGTCGCTGATTCTTTTCAGTAGTAACCACCAGAGCCACCAAGCGGCAGGCTTCAAAAGCGCGTGCTCTTAAGCAAAAACCCATTGATTTTGGCGCAGACGAAAATAGGTAAGAAGTATATGTCTATATTATTATTTAGTCTATGGTTATACTATAGGATAGTTACAACATAAGCCAAAGCATACGATAGGTTTCAAGAAATCATAACTGCATTTGTCAGCATATAAATGTCCATGACGTAAGAGTAGACAAGTGATCGTACTACTGTATAATATCTGCTTAGGAATAATCAGTTTGTGTTTAAATGTCTGTCAGATTGGGGATCGAAAGGACCTGTATTCGAAAGTGTACACATTATTCGAAAGAAAATCGTGATAGTGGAAAAATGTACACAGTTTCTTATTATATTGAAAAAGAGATAAAATGAAGACGATCTAATGGATTACGCAATGCGATAGGGACAAACTTCCACTAAGGATATGGAAGGAAGTTGAAAATTAACTTTGTCAGCACGAAAATTGAAACACATTCAGCCTTATTTTGAAATCAACTACCAAGTTTCAATTAAGCAAGCTGCTACAAAATTCAGTACCAAATATTGGTTTCACACAGAGCTACAAAACAAAACAACGATATGACATCGAAAAAAAAAAAATCCAGGGAAGAATGTCATGAAAATTGCTTTGGTGAAAAGTAGGTTTGTTCGATTGATTAAGAATTCTCCAACCACTTGTTTAATCTTGACAACGTGTCTAATTTCACTCTGAACCATTCAAAAAATAAATGAAATGGGGGGAATAGAACGTGTCACACAGTCGTGTGAATGTGAAACTTTCCGCTAAAAATTAATTCTGAAGACAAGGTTTACGTTTGGATTGCTAGCCCATTATTCGACAATGAGGATTTACAATCGATGCTAACACCTACTTTAACGATTGCACCACAAAACTCATTCGATACTTTCGTTCCCACTATTCTCAAGAGAAGTCATCACTGCAAACGTAACAAATGCTAATTGGTTCTTACCGGCGTTGATGGGCAGTCTTCAAATGGCGAAGAAATTGTTCTCTCTCTTCTCTAACGTTTGGAGAGCTGTTACTACTCTCATCATCTCAGAAGAAAAAAAGCCTAGATGTTCAGTGTAAGAACTATAGTAGGAAATTAAATAAAGATTACGAAAAAAACGAAAAGAAAAAGCACTAGTCATTAGCGTGACCTTCTATACAGGTGTGACAGTGGAGCCAGATACGTAGCTTGTGGAGAAGTTAAAATGGATATGATAAATAACCAAAGATGCAACACTGCATCTGCTAGTTTAAATGCTGTAATGTAAGGTGACATGTAGAGGTTGAATGAAACTCAATCTTAACAGATATCAAGGAAACTGTGTAACCATCTGATTCTTTACATCCAAAAGTGAAAGAAGTAGATTAATAAATCGAGAGAAAAACAACACATTTAGTCACCGACAAATACTTGAAACATAAGTGTCTCGATTTATCAAGTACTAAACATAAGTTACCTAATAAAAGCCCAATCAAAATTTGCGGATGCCTTCCAAAGCGAGCACGGCATACGACCATTCCTATTTCATAATTAAACAATTAAAAACAGCGCACAACCAAACTCCTATCACGTAGCGACGAACGTGTAAAACTACTCCCAAATTGAACGTTGCGCAGCACGCCACATTTGGGACAAGAAAGCGTAAAGGTAGTGGTCATTAGCATAGAAGCTTATTGCAAAGTTTCGTTAATGAAGTAAAGAACATTGATCAAATGAAAATGAATAACGGAGATGTATTTTCATTGATATAAGATTGAATTCAAGGTTGAAAGATTGCGGTCCAAGATTGAAACAATAACGCAATATATCTAAAATTCAGGTCTAAATATAGACATTCTGCCAGCCACAAGATAGCACAGGACTTTTCTCATGTAAAGGTCAATAGAACTTAACTTTCTTTGGCCTTTAGGCATCTCAGGCTCAGGCTGAGAAAGGGACACAGAATACTGGAAGTTAGTTGTCCAGGATGGATGCGAAATCGCTAAGAAATGGTGGGGGGAACTTATAAACACAAACACACACACGCTCTCTCTCTCTCTCTCATATATATATATAAAAAGATGTGGTAAACAAGGTAGAAAAAAAAAAGGATACTTACATAGTGAAATCTTGAGATAGGAGCACACGAACTTCACAAACACTATAGAAAATTAGTACGTTTCGCAATTGCGCTTTCAACTGGTAGGAAGGAAAATGGACAGAGCGGACAGGTGTAGTTTTGTTTTATATTTTGTAAAGGCCCATTTACAGGCTTCCTTGTTATACTGGCCATTTACACCAGTGGGCTGATTGTGAAGACCTTTTACATCTTCATCTTTTATATTGTTTTATTTTAATTAACAGCTAAATTTTGACATGACCAAGATAAGGGGCTTTCCCCGTATCGGGACGGGCGTAAGCCATAGTGCTGTTACCGCCCATAAAATTCATTTTATCTTTAGGTGCGGGAGTGCTGTTACGGAAATGCCATATTGCCAATGATGCTGGGTGACAGTGTGGCCAGATTATGGATACGGGAAAATGACTAGATGGGTCGGAGAAAACACCAAGTGGAGAAGGAAGTGCAAAGGTTACTAGAAGAAGAAGAAAGTAAGGGGTTTTCTGCAGAAATAAGAGGTTAAAGAATCGGAGGGGAGGAGGATAATAATAGTGATGAAGATGAAGGGGAGAACAAACAAACAATATAGAAAGATAGAATAAAGTAAAAAAGCAACTAGAGACGGTATGAGGAAGAGAAAGGAAGAAGAAGACGGCACTGCGTTGCAAGGAGTTACAGGCAGTTGAGGCCGGGTTCATGGTTGACGGAAAGGATGGAGATGTACGTTTGCTCCCATCTCTTTCTTACTGTGGCAGGTGAGTCAGGGTTCAGGACTTTCAGGATTCTAACTCAAAAGGTTTTGTCAAAGGTGCAGCCGTGATAAGACGTGTGATCGGGTATGGAGAGGTGCTCAAGTTGAGATTTGGAGGAATAGCAATGGTTGTTGATGCGGAATGTTGGAGGAGTTTGGGTTTCGCCAACGTAGAAGGCGGAACATAGGTTACAGAGTAGGAGATAAACGAGGTTGGAAGATATATATGCAACTACCGGAGTGTCTGAAAGGGTACGTCTTGTGAGTGACAGGATATACGAGAGACTGGGATCAAAAAGGACAGGTTCTGCAGCGGGTTCTGTTGCATTTGCCAGGTTTGGGGAGAGGGGGCGGGATTGGTCCAGTTCTGGTGAAAATCGTGTTGAGATTCAAAGGTCTGCGGTAGACTATTTTGGGACATGACGGGAAAACTCTTTCAGTTTCAGGTGACGCAGTGAGTATGGGGTGTGCCAGTTTGAGGAGCTTTTGGAAGGCCTGAAGGCTGGGGTGGTACTAGGTGAGAAGTTTGGGAGCGGAGGGAGCTTCGCGGGAAGGTCGGTTGGAGTTAGGGTGATTGCGGGCACGGTCCAGTTGTTTACGGATGAGGTGTTTTCACTACTTAAGTATCCTTTTCTTCTACCTTGCTTACCATCTTATATATATATATATATATATATATATATATATATATATATACACAAGAACTGGAGATGGACAAACGGTAGTTCTGTATTTCTTTTTAGTAGGAAAATAGAAACCGGAGGAAGAACGTTGTACATTACAAGAGTTTAACACGGTTTGCTCAATCATATACACAAGTTGAACGTACGGAGGTGCCAGAGTACTAATATGTTGTGAACATTTTAATTATTTTTTTTTTTATTTTAGTCAGCTTTATGAGGGAATGAGGGAACAACTGACCACATGTTGGTTCATCACCGTGGGACAGTTCATATTACATTGATAGGAGAATTAGAGGATTAATGTTTGCTGCATAGACTGAGAAATATAAACAAAATTTAGGCCGCATGAAATCCTGTGGAACATCTGAAGAACGATTCGTTCCAACTATGAATCTTGCACTTACAAATGAGGCAGAATTATGACCCGTGTTGCAATACCTTTAGACCGTTTATATGCCTTGTCGTACGACTGGTCTTATTCGTATTCCATTTGGGCTATTTTTATAGGATATCATGAATATTCTGTTCATTCAATAAGTAGTTCAAACGACAAATCCCAATCGAGTTTTTGCCACAGCTAGACTATTTTTTACATATGGTGCAAAATTGAAATGGTGTCGTAACGTTGAATTTGAATTGAATTTTATTTATGGCCTTTAGGCATCTAAGGCTCAGGCAGGGATCGACGAGGGGAAAGGATTCGGTAAAAGTGTCGTAACGTGTCAGCTAAGCTATCATGATAAGAAACTGAAGAGCTGTAAAGCATCGGAAGTCACACTAGATGGAAAAGAACACAGAACGGAGGAAACACAATCCGAGTTTTCCCTACACTGAAGAAAAAAAAAGTACATTCTGTATCCTGTTTCATGGCATACACAATATTTGACGCAAAAGATGTTACGTCTCTCTAAGTTTATCCAAAAGAAAATATGTGAACATTTAAATACTTTTAGAGACTGCTAGTATTTCTTTTCTTTGACTTCGAAGAATACGTTCGAACTTTTCACAAACGAAATATTGAGACTCGTATAAGAGATTTATAATAACTAAAAACGATAGCATACCTTTCCAGAAATTTCATGATGTAACCTTATTCAGGAAAAACCAGGACAAGCCAAAAAGAAATCCAGATGGACTAATGACGTCCTTTTTCTTTAAATAATTGCGAGCTTCATCTATCGTCCACTCGATTACTTCAATATTCTCTCCTTCTTCGGCAATTCCTCCTCCTGCAAGAACAAAAACGAACAGTTTATCACAGTTTTTGAGTTAACACTGAACAACATTTTTTAGTTATACACCGGATAACCTTCAGTAATATGTTAACTATATGTCAGTATAACTTTTGTTTGGAAACAGTAATAAAGTCTTCTTTTTCATTTTCAGTTATACAGGGTGCGGCAACTGAATCAGATGTTTTTTAAATTTGAAATAGAAAGAAAACCACTTCATGTAAGTAATTGAATTTAATACATGTTATGATATATATCTCAAATCATTTGAACAAACTTAACAGTGCAGGCATTTGCACCCGGATGTTACCAAGGAGTGTTCCTGTTTTGAAAATCGTGTTTGTGAGGTGGCTACCGTTGCTACAAACACATTCGTGGAGACGGTCTCTAAAGTTTCGCATAACACTGCACAGAGTTGTATCAGTGATCCCAGCTGCTGTGTACCTGATGACTTCCTTCAACCAGTGGCTGTTGTAGGACAGGTTACATTAATTTCGATTTACATTAAGCATTCTTTTCACGATTGAAGGATGAGTACAAAATTCAAAATGGATCTCGAGGAACTAAACTGTGACCATTAAAGTTAAAATTAACATGAGACCCCTTCGATGAAATTCAGTGCAAATGATGGACATTTCCTAAACTATAAAGATATCATCCGAAATCCCCCGACATTTTAAAATTATATTTAAAATTAATCCTACAAAAATAAACTCTCCCTTCACAGAAGGAATTCAAGGATGATACGAGAAAAACAAAATTAATTTCATAAATATTAAACAATGAGTTAAGAAACAGCTTCCAAGCTTTAAAACATTGCATTTGGGTCACATAAAGTAATTTATCAAACATTACACATAGGCACGATGTTTAAAAAGACACGATAATATACACTCTCAGAGTAGAAAGCTACGATTAAAACAAGAAAAATCTTAGTAACAGTCGGTTGTGAATGGACTGATATCGGCGTAACTTACATTAAAAATCGTGACCGAAGTGGAATAATTATAAAGTCACAATCTATTCGTTATTGTCTTATTGTGACATAGTATCTAAAATTTCTCCATCTCTAAAACGATTTTGATATTATCCGTTTATTTATTTAACTTTCATTTATGCACCACGCCATAACATAAACCTATCACATTTCAGAAACATACAGTCTTCGGAAAGCACTCTTTCAGGATCAGGGACAAGGGAGGTAACCTCCAAGTCCTTTGTTTAGAAACCATACCGACATTCGCCTCGTAAAACTTAGGAAAATTCTGGGGAAACTGTCAGTGTAGCCTGTAGGAGGACTTGAACCTGCGTGCTTCCCCATTGCCGATCCAAGGTCAGCGACCGCAACAACTAGACTACGGAAGCTGGGTATTTAAATTACGCCTATCCTGGGTTGGATTCACGAAAACGTTTATACTCATTATTAATATTTAACTTGTTCGGTTTTAATTTTATAAACTACTGTATATAATTATTGTATAAACACAATTTTGGGACATGAAATCAACTGCCTAGCAGAAATTACATGTTTCGTCAGTATAGTCTACGCAGTAATCGACAATTAATTATTACAGTTATCGAAATTTGTATCTTGTTGAGTAGTGTTTGCCTGAAGACGGTGTTGATAGAACATTGAAACTGATACATTGCATTGTACGTTTTTTGTAATACTATTAGAACAAGTTTACTGTAATAGTCTTGCCAACCGATTTTAATTAACTTAAAGAAACGTAAGTGAAAAATGGCTTCACATCTGACTTTCTGGGAACGAGTTAGACTAAAACTATATGTCATATAGCTCCCTTCCCATTTAAAATTCTCGACCTAAATCCAAGATGGTTGTTCTCGAGATGACCGCCGGAAAACTTCTGGGAAAAAGAATATGAAATTCTAGGGAGTATTTACGTGGTTGGATTGAGACAAAACCTCGGAAAACCCCAAAGGTCAGATGTGAGCAGGGCTTGAACCTGCACCTCCGCGCCAGAGTCGATACGTAAGCAGCAATTACCGGTAAACTATGGGATTGTAAAGGATTTCTACAAAGTTTTACCTTGAGTTACTTTCATAGAATCCTCCACTTCTACGTAATACACTGTGCTTTTGTGGCCCATTATGCCTACACCAGATCTGAAAATGGAAGAGAACTACTATCAGTACATAAAATTACACGAAGTCTCCAATTATACATTTAAGAAATACTATACAAACATAATACGCTCAGTGGTAGAGCGTTGGTTTAGAATTCGAGAGGTTGTGGGTTCAATCCCAATGGCCGACCATCCTGATTGTGATTTTTCCTGTCACACCAGACAAATGCCGGGATGGCACCTACAACTTAGGCCCTGGCCTACACCTTCCCCTATCCTGGCCTGAGCCTCAGATGCCTAAAGGCTAGAAAAAGTAAAAAATTACAAACATAATAAATACCACACTATAATGTCGTATACTGTTAGTAATTTCCGTTCTGTACTTCGATACAACTTTACTTTTTCTAAATGCTTTATAGTCTACTTCGATTCACAAAGCAAATGACATGTCCGAAAGTTACACAATATTCGCCGTACATAAACAGAATGTAATTATCGTATTCTGATGGCCGAGAATTAAGATGACTAGGTTATTATTACTATTGGGACAAGCCGGGATACATTTACTTTTCCGGGACATAACCTTTAGCAGACCAAAATGTTACAATAATAATAGACACATAACTATACATTCTTATTATACTAAGAAAAGTACAAAAACAAATTTATTAAAATTAGAAATTTGATAGATCATTTTTACCTGAAATGTAAACGCTGTCAGATACATATTACTCTGTATTTTTTACTTTCAGTTACAAAAGTGTTGCTTTTCAATAAAGGAAAAATGAAGCCAATTAACAGTTGATTATGGTAGCAATAATCAAATAAATAATGAAGTATAAAGAAAATAGGAAAGAATATTCTGTCTTCCGAGCACACCATTCATATGACACAAATAGCAACGATACTTTTAACCTCTTGTTTTCTTACTTTTAAAACTCGCCGCATGAATGCTGCAGAACTTAGACGTTCTGGATTAGTTTGCTAGGGACAAAGGACTTGTAAGGTGTAGTACCTTAATTTGTGCCACTGTTGCAACGTACGATCTCACATTACAACTACGTCAAGAAGGGCGATTTTCAGAAGCCCACTGAAAGAGATATTATGGTGAACGACCTGTGTCACCACGATTTGCATGTCCTAAAGTAACAGACTAATTCTTTCCCTATTTTGTGTAAATAGGTTTTTTAATGTGTTGAGGTCATATTTTAATATATTACGTGGACAGATCAGAAGAAAAAAAAAAAAAAGGTTACAAGCATTCCGTGAATGAACGACATAAGAGGTAAGTAATTGGTTTACCCGGAGGTGCAACACATGGCGCCATATACACGTGACGAGTTTCGAGAACTTTACGTTTACCGTCAGCTGAGTTACTGAGTAGTAGCCAATGCATCGTGAGACGTTTACAGAATTCATCTGCCGTTGAAGCGCGCGGTGTAATACGCTTCTTGTATGAAAGGAATGTACCGGCAGCGCAGATCCATCGTCAACTCGTGGAAGTCATTAGACGCAAACGGCCAGCCTTGTTGAGTAAGGGTATCATCTTCAATAATATTAATGCCAGAGCCCACACGACCCACCAGACTCAACTGTTGCAACGTTTCGGGTGAGAACTGTGGAGCCGAACTCCACCCCCCATACAGCCTGGATGGTGCTCCCTGTGACTTTTTCCTTTTTTCCCAGATAAAGCGCACTTGTCTGGAACACGATCCTCGGCCGACGATGAAGTCAAGACAGCTGCCACGAAGTGATGCAATGAGCGTGATGCTATGATTTTTACCAAGACAGCATCAACAAGTTGGTCCCGCGGTCTGATGAATGTCTTAATCGCTTTGGCGATTGAAAAGTTGTGTGTGTGCAGCCTTCTTAGAATACATCATCAATTCATGCCCGATCATACGTTTTGTTTTTGTAACTTTTTTTCTGATCCATCCATGTACATTAACCATTATGGTTGACTACAATCGCGTATTATATTTTGTAATACTTTATTTGCTATAATTTAGATTCTTGCAGATGTACATAATTATCTATGTACTGACACTAAACATAACACTGGTTGATATTTCAACAGTTAGTAATATATTATTACATTACACTCGTTACTTACCTGTTTCCGCCTCCAAATCGCGCAAAATTTGCATTATTACACGTTTGGATTTACACCAAGGTCTAATTTTGGTCCGTAAAAGCGGGGAAGAACAAGCAAAGTCGAAGTGTGCATTTACATCTCATTTTGTCACATTTGGCATAAAAAAATTCATATCTTTTTTTACTTCTATCCTAAGTACTTCTATCTCCCTTCTACTTTCTCACTTTTACGTATTATAACTACTAAGATGATTTTAGTGTAGATCGAAACGTATACAATTTTCCACAACTTGGACGCAAAAAGACGCAAGTAACAAGTGTAATTTGACTATACAATCTCTGTCACACATTTCTGTACTGTGAGAAATACATCTTTGGTAAACTTTATTCTATATGGGCCACTCTAGTAACTGTTGACTTCGGCCCGTCAAGATTATCCGTCACGTTCGAGTTAAAAAGACACCCATTCCCCTTCCGGAACCTTCGAGTCGTTCGCCTCAAAAAGGATAGATAGTATAGAGGAATAACTTCCTATACCAGCAATGGTAATCGCCAGCATCTGCTAGCGAGCAACGCAGCCAATCAGGGAAGGCCATGCATTGACAGTGCCTCTCGCGACAGGGGAATTAACAACCACGCCACGAATGCGCGTTGAGGAAAAATATACAGCACACCCGCTGCATTGAAACATACTAGAGGAATCGGGTTTTTCTTTGTTTTGTTTTTTTTTAACTATTTTTCTTACCATTTCATATTCTCATTAAGGGGACGCTTAAAAGATCCTAGACTTAACTAAGGAATGATAGATGGTGACATTTGGGGTTTGACTATTACATAACCGGGTCATTTAAAAATACTTACCGCACTCGACTTGCAATCAACATGCCACGCCAATCTCCGGTCAACGACTGAATTCCTTGTGCATTCAAATGTCGGCGCGAACGCCGCGAATTTCTGAATAACGATTCGTTTTTGTTTGGTGTTGTCATGGGTGTTGCTTTACGCTGGTACCAGGGGAGCTACTGTCGCTCAGATTACCCTGTCACGAGCTGGCTGAATCATCTAGTCCTCCTTAAATCTATGGTTCGCCTAACGCCTTAGACCGTACGGTTACCTGTTTAAATGCATATGATATATTCGCGAAGCGTAAATACTTTTCATTTAGCTCTCCTTCCAGCTAACAGCAATAGGCTGGTACATTCCACCTGCTAGAAGGTACACTAGAGTAAAACAGACGGCTACGTAGACACAGATAGGTTAGGAAGCACTCCTCCTAAACCAAAATCTGTCACAAAACAGTTAACATCTCATTTTTGAGAGGACCGAACAATTTTCATGCTTAAAACTGGCTAGTCACCCTCTGGAGAATACTGATCCATTGTTTCCCAAAATGTTGAACCAAACAAATTTACACTATTTCGTTCTCAGCAAGCATTTTTAATCTGCAATAGAGGGTGTTACATTAGAAAGAGAATTCAGATATATCGTTATAATGTTGTACGTATATATATATATATATAATCCCCATACTCTCGTAATTTGTAGATTTACATGTTCACTCAAATAAAACCATACTTCATCCGAAAAACAAGTGAAGTCTAAAACGTTCGGAATGGGAAACAAGACAGTCCCAAACCAATGATAATCAGGCCCATGCAGTTGTCAGGCCGCCTAGAACCAATCAAACAGTCTTGGCGGTTCTTGAGCACGTAACCTGACTCTTGCAATAATTGCCTCAATGACTTAGTTAGAAAGGCGCCGTACAACATCGCGGATTTTTTCCGATAATAGATATTAATTTAACAAATATTATGTCGTTTCACATTCTTGTACTTTCTTGAATTACGTAAAATTTCGCCGGTTATCACAAACTCACATAAGAAAAGATCTGACAGTACGTCTTTACAAGAAAAACGCGTTCCACTATCCGAAACCACCACCTCACTCCACAACACATTACGCTGCTACTGAACGCGCCGTCCGTGTGCTAGCAAACTTGCCTTGCAAGGTCAGTGGGCATGATATTTCATGTACCACGCAATCCTCTTTCAAGGAACCAGATCTATTTCAACACAAACGTCACTTTTCTAGGTTAAATATCTTTGACACTGTAACAATCTTTCTAGGTTCTACCTAGTGGACAGTCTGTTTGATTTGCTCCATATAATTTTTGTTCTCTTCAAGGCCGTATGTGAACAACTACAAGTTTGAATAACGAAGTTACCCCCCAAATTTTTTCTTCATCTTACCTGTACGTAACTATTTCTTCAAAATTTTCTACTGGTACGTCATATCCACACTCTTCTAAGACTTCTTCCTTTGCAATCTCGACCAAAGGTTTGTCCTTGTCCACCATTCCCGCACAAAATTCTATCGCTATTCCATTTTCTGCAGGATACTCTTTGGTGTCTATCTGTTGTCCGGCTTTTATTTCTCCTTTCACGGTATTCAAGAAAACAGCTGGAAATACATGTAATTGTATGTGGTAAAACTAGACACATACTAACAGCAAAAAATAAATTGGCTGGGTTAGCTAATAATTCCCATCTACGAATACTGTATTTACCAGTAATAAGACTGGTTGTAACGTAAACCACTGAATGCCTAACATTTATTTTCAGTCAGTTCACTTGAATTCTTATTACCAAGTAATAGCTTCTGCCATTTGGAGAAGTTAATAATATCTAAACTACGTTACTTGATACGGCAGGAAGGAAAAAACACTATCAAGTCTGCTAAAAGTTGTGTATCTGCTTGCGTACAAAAGAAAAAATCAAGAAGTTGTGGTCAATTATACTAAAAAGTTTAATACCGTTCTTCAGACTTGAAACCATTGATTAAAATAAAGAACTCATTTAAGAAAGAATTAAAATAGTTGCGGTTTATCAACATAAACTTTCCATTCTCGAAACTGAATAATTAAAATGTTACACAATAAGTTTGTGTTACACATTTGTATTGCATTTGCGGATTACCTTTAACAGCTCTTTCCACCTTCACCCCCAACGTAAATTGATACCGTGACCTCAGTATTGAGGATAATGATATACTTGTCAGCTTTGATGTTTGTTTGTTACTTACAAGAGTACCATTAAAAGACACACTCGAACTACTCAGAGAAAAGTTTATAGCTGATATTTTACAATTATTTGAATATACCCTCACAACAACATATTTCCTGTATTATTATAACTTTTAAGAACA
Organism: Lepisma saccharinum; assembly: GCA_022664845.1. Taxonomy (NCBI): domain Eukaryota; kingdom Metazoa; phylum Arthropoda; class Insecta; order Zygentoma; family Lepismatidae; genus Lepisma; species Lepisma saccharinum. The sequence continues at coordinate 22,399 of JAGDQP010002058.1, read as the reverse complement.
GACAGACGCAGAGACACCACTATTACGTGTAATAGCTAATTTTTATATGGAATATTTTGAACAAAAGGCAATTAAAACTGATGTCCTTCAACCTAAGTGTTGGTATAGATATGTAAATGATACGTTCGCCATATGGCAGCACGGTGGAGAGAGGTTAGAAGTATTTTTACATCTCAATAACAATCCAAATATACAGTTTACAAGGGAAACAGAAAAAGAAAGTAAACTAGAATTCTTAGATATCCTAATTCACAAGACTTACATTAGGAGGCTTGGACATAAGGTTTATACAAAGCCAACGCACACAGATCTCTAGTTGAATGTCATATCCCACCACAACCCTACACAGAAACAAGCAGTTATTGCTAGTCTGATTCATCGAGCTTTCAAAATCTCTGACAGGGAAGGTTTGGGAGAAGAAATCACACATGTTAGAAGTGCTGTAAGCTTAGGAATGGGTACGACAAACAACAGATTAAAAAAGCAATAAAACGAATTGAGAAAAAGCAGAAAAGTTTACAGAAAGACAAGGAGGAGAAAAACTATGAGGAAAGAAAAGAAACTGCAGTCTTGCCGTATGTAAGTACTGTTAACTGAATAAAAAGAGTACTAAAAAAGATGGAATCAGAACCATATATAGACCACCGGCGAAAAACAAAAACAAATTTCGACCTGTCAAAGATGACTTCATATATAGAGTTCCAGGTGTAAACAAAATCAATTAAAATTGTGGAATGCTGTACATCGGTCAGACAGGAAGAACTATCGAAACCAGAATTAAAGAATATCAGCTGCATTGTAAGAAGTGTAATACTGAGAAGAGAACATTGGTTCAAGAATAAGAAGGGTTGCACAAAAGCAGTGATTATTTAGGGAGAATTAGAAAGGAATAGATTGAAATAGGAATGCATGAACAAAACTTCAATAAAGATGACAGTTATAAATAAAATCAGATTGGAAAAACAACAATCGCATATTTTAATGTCTATTCATAACATCTCTTAGGAGGTCGACGGATAAGTCGATGAAACAATTGACAGATATAATACAAAATAAAATATACATGACGTAAAACCTGTAAATAATAATCTCTCAACATGGACAATCGTCATAAAAGGTTAAATTAAAAATAAACAAGCTCAACTTTGAACTATTAAGTAAATTTGGTGGCTTTATTTCGACAACTAGAGATAAGACTATTAATGTGTAGTATTGGGACGTGTAAACAGCGATTTGACACAAAACAAAACCATGCTGCAGGTGAAATATAGTGGCTCTAATAGCTGACGAATTAACTGTTCATTATTATCGGGTTTTCCCTCAATCGTATCGATGAGGCTCCGGCGGCTTTCTTTACCATTCTTTTTATCAGAGCTGAAGCTATTGAATTCAATTATGGCCTTCTTTGGTTTAGACATCTTTGGCTCAGAACGCGATAGGGTAGGGGAAAGGATGTAGGAGGTAGCATCCACAGCCTTAAGGTACTATCCCGGCATTCAGCGAAACCCTAGTTAAACTGAGGGAAACTCTGGAAAACCTCAATCAGGATAGCCGAGAGTGGGGTTCGAACCATGAAGCCTACCCATTGCCAATCCAGAGTTCGCGATGTTACCGCCTGGACCACGAGGGCTAGGTAGCTGATGCTATAGAAGGGTGTCATTTCAAAACGGGCTAAATAACAACAACAATTTGTGAACATGGCGAAAATATATTATAACGGAACGGAAGATATACTGTAACTGCCTTAAATGTCACTAATTTTGAACAGCTGTGTCAGAAAACTGGCAACTGTTTTGAACAAAGCAAGTTCCATATGCAGCAGCATCGATAGGGAAGGGAAGTACAGTTAAAGGATATAAATTTAATATATATTTTTCATTATAATATAAATGAACAATTTTAATTGGTAATAGGCAATTTTAAATACTTCATATTCATTGATAAGATGTGCTTGAAAATAATCCTCTTTAAAGTATTTGTGCGTTCAATCTCTTATTAGTGCTTACATGCTAGGAATACAGCAAGCATGCTCCATCTTAACTACATACAACAGAACTGAAAGCAAAATGAGAATGGTCGCATCTGAACCCAACTGTATTCAAGACTAAGATTTAACGATTAAAACCATCCTTCATATGTTTCACACTGTATAATTACTGCATCTGGTTTTCAAATTACCTCACCCCGCACAAAACAAGCATACACGCAGAAGCAGTAAAGACGATAACGTTTATTTAATCAAACGCTTTGGACGATTCTACATCTACAGAACCCAGTCACATTATAATGACAGCCACCAATACAGACGTTACACACACCTAATGGCAAGGTCACACACCGCAAGTATACAAGGCTTGGTGTTCTGCATCCCTGAACACAGTAACAGCCTCTGTCATGGACAGAGCATACATCTGGCAAAAATGATCATCTTCGGGTACGGACCGATGGTGCCAGCATTTCCAAGACGAACTTCTCGCTGCACGCTCACGTGCTGCAATCGTGAAAATGTATCAAAACTGAATGAAAAAGTTGCTACTTCACGACTTCCCAATTGTGGAGCTCCATGAGCCTCTGATCTACAGGCGAATGACAATTGACTCTTAATCAACTGGCCGTCCAAATGAACCGTGAGGCCACCAAAAATGCCTCAAAACAAAACAGTGCAACGAATCTTGAAGATTGGGCTTCGCAGTAGGCACTTGGTGACAGCACTCACGTCGACAACTAACTGTTCATAGCAAAAAAGTTTGCACAGCAATGCCTACAGTGGACTCCCAGGCTAGTGGCATCGAATGGCCTTCTCCGATGAGTCACGGTTTCGACAAGTAGATAGACAATGGCATATTAGGCGTAAAATTCCAGATAACTGACACTTGGACACGATTGTTGGCCCATAGTGCTGTTACCGCCCATGTAATTCATTTTATCTTATCTTATGATTGTTGGCAGAAAGCAGGCTGGTGGGGGCGGTGTCATGATCTGGGAATTAATTTCATGACATGGCTTGGTTTTGCAGATAGTTCTGGAGGGCACCCTGAACGCAAATGGTTACCCTACTGATCATCGTTCAGTATGTACATCCGTACACTCGATTTATAAGCAAGACAATGCACCATACTATCTCACCAGAACTGTTCGGTTTGAGAAGCAAGACGAAGACTTCAAGCTACCCACTTGGCCACGTGATTCCCCGGATCTTAACCGAACTGAAAATCTACAGGACCACGTCCGTCAACACATCAATCAAATGGAACCTCCATCAAAGAACCTATAGGAACTCTGGGATACACTGCAAACTGTATGGTCAGAGACCCGTAGCAACCTCCGTAGCTGTGGCAGCTGGCTACAGTGCATGCTGCGACAGGATATTCTGAATATAGTAATGTGACTGGGCTCCATAAATGCCAAGATGGGCCTTACACAAAATTATCTTTACAATAAATATATGTACGTGACTCTGAATTTGCTTAAATCAAGAACGTTTTTCTAAAAATATACGCTAAAAGTACAGTATGCTTTAATTCTACATTTTGTTTCCATTTTCGCAGACTATGGGGGAAAGGTGCGCATCTTTTGGGAACAAATATAAGGCTACCTAACTCAAGTATATACATAACAAAGCATATAATTCATAACTACAGTACCACAAATTCGCAAAACTTACCTGGACGGAACTGCTTAACCAAAACCAAAACTTTCCGTGTTTTGTTGAAAATAACAATCGCAACACTGTAATAATAATAAAAAAAAAACAATAATGAAAGGTAAAAAATTCCAAATTTTTTTCATGCTGAACTATTAATTAAACTCGAATAGGATTCCTGTTTAATACACTTGCCCTTAATGCGTTTTTAAAATGTCTTTAAACTCAAATAATCTACTGTTATTAGCGTTCTGAGTTTTGATATTCGAAACCTGGCCTTCATGAAATGAAATAATGTGATTTAGAAATTCGTACAAGCTTTTCCCTATCATGCGGCACTTTTCTTTATAAAAAAGTTACCAGGGTCTACTGAAAAGTTCTTACAATCACCATGAACCAAAATGAAATATTTTATTTAGCTAAAATACATGCCTTAAGAGTGTGTACTTCCAAGTTCCAAAACTTCTAACGTTTCTCCCTAGTCAAGATATACGAGAAACATATCAGGGGTTTTAACGGAACACTCAAAGATGTGAGCATGAAAAGACAGCAAGCGAAGTTCACTATGTGTAAGAGAAAACTGTGCCTCATCATTTCCAACAGTGGGCTAGATGAATGGTCAAGTTTAAAAGTGTCCATTCTGAGGTAACAATGATGCCTTCGCCCCCTTCCATCATTCAGGAAGAACTGCCAAAGTGGCCAGATCTGAAAACATTGATATTTGACACTAGTGCAAAAATTCTAGGAATATCCAACGACCGAGATGGTGCTGGTATTCACCAACACGGGAGACTCTGAGCGAAGTAGGTCCGCAAATGTCTGAATTCCGACCAAAAGAAGTTCTCGAAGAATTTCATCTCATTTTGAGCAAGCTATTGAACATTTATTGGCTTGCATTAAACTGTTGATGAAACAGACTTCATTATTACGAGCCAGGAATAAAACAACAGTCCATGGTGTGGATACATGAAGATTGTCCACGGCCAAAGAAGTTTAGCATCCAAACGTAGGCAGGGAAGGCTCTTTCCATTGTCTTTTGGGCTACGCTGGTGCAACAGCTTTGTAACAAGTGTGAGCTTCAAAGTAAATGTGTAAAATAATGTGTGGATTACATGGTTCTGCCGAAATCCCTCCCTTCATGATGATTATCAGAAGTTATCAGTACACCACTGTATGTAGGATATAATATATTCTGATGTTTTAAAAGAAATATCAACAGGAGGTAGAGTAATTTTTGCAGAGAGTCTACTAAATTAATTTCCAAATTCCAGGTGTTTTTCAGGTGATTAATTTGCAACATTTTCCCTTTCGCAAGCAAACAGAAATGTTACCAATTAAAATAAGCATATCCCAAGCGCACAATATTTCTTTAAGTCACTGTAAAACATGAAAAAAACAAATACTTATGTACTAATTAAAATGCACATTTTCAAGAGATTTCTAACAAGAAAATAAGGTAGAATATCTCCTACTAGAAGGCCAGATGAGAAAACTATACAGTAACTAACAAAAGCATTAAACAGTACAATAACCTAAATGTACGATTCATAGTATTTAGTAAGCTTTCCATAAGAAAAAATAGTTCGGATACAAAATGATCCCACACAGAATCAATGGAAAAGCTCTTACGGTCAAATTCTTTGAAACTTTGGATTCTCATAGTTAATAAGATCCTGAAAAAATTCTTAACGAGTACAAGTCATGAAAATTGACTTCACAGCTTCTACAAAGTTAAACAATTGTAGGATTACCTAAAGCTTCTTATTATGATTTTGTAAAATAAATGTACCATTTTCGATTATTCTTGTACCTCTGAAGCTAGATTAAAGATTTTAGGTCTATGTACGCAGATATTGTACCAACCTTCTGGTACTCGGGATATACTCAACACCAACATGTAAAGTATCTATCAACTCAAGATTTGGACAATGTAACTAAGGCTCGTAATGCAGATAATAACTATGTTATTGATGTAATTGACTCATAGTTATTTTTTTTTTTTTGTTACAACAAGGAATTCTGTTTCATTTTATTAGAACCCTTGATAATGTAGCTAACAAAAAGAGAACTTATAATCCCGCTCTCCCCGTCCGTCCTTCTGTTGTGTCGAATAATGTTTATACCAATTTTGGTACAGGTAAATCGAGGTGAATGGAAGCAATTAAAAAAATGGGTTGGCAACACTGACCACGGCACCAAACTAGACGGTTCCTGTAAGATAGTATATCCAAGACCTTTCCAACGACACCTCAGCCACCTCTCTATACCTTGTTGGTCCTGAGATTTATATTTTAGACACGGATGGACAGATAGACGGACGGAGTAAGCTGGATTATAACGTCCCTTTTTGTTAGCTATGATTTCAAAGCACTAATAAAATGAAACCGAATTCCTTATTGTAACAAAAAAAAGTGCTTGTTTTAGTTATGGGTCGATTACATCAACAACATAGTTAATATCTCCTTTACACGTATTATTTACAGTGTCTAACACTTTAGTTTATGTATATTTTACATATTCTAGGGGCCGAATGTACCAGAAGGTTGGTGCAATATGTACGCACGTACCTAAAATCCTTTATCTAGCTTCAGAGGTACAAAAATAACCGAAAATGAGACACTTATTTACAAGAGCATTATAAGAAGCTTTAAGTAATACTACTCTTGTTTAGCTTCGTAGAAGCTCTGAATTCAATTTTCATGACTTGTGTCCATTGAGACACTTTTTCAGGACTTTATCGACATCCAAAGTTTCAAAGACAAACACATTTTAATCAACGTGGTCCATTTTACTGCACATTCTCTTGGATGAGAATGGCCAATTACTTTATACATACAAATGCATCCAAACCATACATCATTAATTTACAATGTTTTTTCCTAGCTCGCCCCACAAAATATTTATGTTATCAATTACCAGACTAAGACAAATCTCCACAAAGTTGCCTATACACAATAAATAAAACCAATTCAAAAAGCATATATTGAAATTTAGATTTCAAAACTTAAGAGCCAAAGTAGGTAATCACGTAAGTCCATTCAGAAAAAAAAAAAGTCAAGACATGCATGGTTCGAGTAGGAGAGAAAAGAACGATTAAATTAAAGGGAAACAGAGCATCAATCAGAAAGAAGAAGTATAGTTGGTCGGGTATCTTCGGAATCACCCCCAGGCTTCTTACCAATATTAATTACTTTAAGCGCCTCACTCTCTGACCTTAAATTTACCAATTCAACAAAGAGTCTTCTACACGTTTCCAGTGTGGACCTTAATAAAGTGAAAAGTTAAAAACTTTACAAAATTTCAGGTTTCTGCTTGAATTCCAGGTCAGTACACACACTGCTTGGGCTAAACATTGCCCTGAATACAGAATATTATTATTCCTATCATAAAGTATTTACGTACTATTCAAAGTTAAAATAAACAGAGAATATGGCAGGACGCTTTGTAAGAAAGCACATGATCTTGCATTTAATCATTTTTCATGTGAGCTGTCGGTGTAACGGGTCCATCATTACAGACATGAAAATACTCACGAGTGCAACGAGTACTCATATGATTTCGTTCGTGAGAGTTATAATCGAATATTTTAAACACAACAGTTGTCACCATGATTACGATATTGATTTGATTTGAGTTTATGGCCTTTAGGTATGATGCGGGAGAGGATGTTGGAAGATAGTCGGCCAGGGCCTAGTTTGTAGGTACCATTCCGGCATTTACCTGGTGTGACTGAGGAAAAACCCTTAGTCAGGATGGACGGCCACTGAGATCGTTCCCAAGATCATCAGAATGCTAAGACAACGCTCCACCAACTGAGCTACAGTCGCCCGGTACAGGTACGACATGTTGGCAACGTTAAGAGTGAAATTTAAATATTTTTGCGTCTTTTTAATTCATTTATAATGACAATAATGTCTAATTTAATTCTTGATAGATCTTTCATTAAATTTATTGAATTTTTATAAAGGCCTTTAGGCAACTTTGGCTCAGGCCGACTTGATCTTCCATATGGTCAACTATATTTAATATGGAGTTATATGAAATAACGTTTATGTCATACATAAATAATGATACTAACGTCACGAGGTTTAAAAGAAGAAAAACATAAGAGAACTTTACTTTCCATGTTCTCACTTTAGGGTTCACCCAACTAAAAGCTTTGAGAAATTTGATATTTTGGGGCCATTTTACTAACGGTTCGTCTCGATTTTGTCAACTTTTAAGTTTCTCAAATCCACACATATTAATCTCCCAGCCTGGATTAAAACTCAGAGCTTAATGCTTTAGATACCCGACCACTGAGAAAGGAGGAAGTCATCTAAGAGCTACAGGTGTTTCAATGAAATCTCTAACAATAAGTGGTAAATTCGAGAAATATAAAGCTTTATTTCCACAAATCTCTCACGCCCAAATATTCCCCACCTCGTGCAGTACCAATCCTAGAAAGCACAGTAAAGCAAACGTGTTATATACATGAGGAACAATCTTCTACAACTTCATAGGACCTATGCATCAAGAGTTTAGGAACTGTTGCAGTTTGATTCCGGTGTCCCACTGCATCCTATACAGTTTCTTCAAGTTCTGAAATGTTCACCATTTTTTTTTTTTTTTTTTACTTATGACCCACACTCGTTACAATAACCACCCGTCAGCGAGCTCATCCTCCGGGAAAAGGAATAGGAACGGGTGTGACCACAGCCTATATTCAAGCATTTTTCTAGTAAAAAAAAAAAAAGGTCAAAATGATCGGCAGGAGAACTCAAATTTGTGTACCTGCTCAATACTAATTCAAATCTGCACACTATTAGACCATGAGAGCTAGGTACTGTTCTGTTTTGACCCAGAAATGCTTTTATACACGAAAATGTATAATACCAAATGTTCCTTTACGAACTACCTAAAAAAAAGTCACAGTCATAGTTTTCCCTACCCTATCAGACCACGACAAATCAAACGGTGTATCATTCATCTCTGTCTGACTTGTAGTTCCTGAGATCTAAAGAGTACAGACGGAGAAAGCTAAATAAAAAAAAAAAAAAGTGCATGGAGAATGTGAAGGTAGTGCTACACATATTCTTCAAGTACCTACGAAGTGATGTTGAGTGGTCCTGGTCAGCACCACGATCGACCGCCTTTACCTTCCTAAGGTGCCCAGAAGTACTAGCATGTTGTCTACTAATTTTGTGACTTGAAATTCCCCGAGTTTTCCAGGTTTTCTATGATATTTTTTTTCCAAATTCCCTGAGTTCTTAGTATAGTGGAACATGTAAATACTACGCAGTGACATTTTTTTAATCCCACCAGCAACCAGTCCAAGCATTGGTATTTCACAGGTGGAAAAAAAGCAGATAATTTCTTTAAAACAGAGGATTTTAAAATATTGAAAAAATCCGGTCAGCATTCGGAATCTAATCACGACTTCCGCCTTGCCGGGGCAGTGCTCTTACCAACTGTAGACAGACTCACCTTCTAAATTTCCCTGAGTTTTCCAGATTTACAAAATTTCCTGAGTATTCTACGTTTTCCAGGGTGGTAGACGCCCTGATCAAGGACACTCTTGCACTCAATTTGACAAGAGGCTGAGTGCACCTCAGAGTGCTAGGCATGGGAACTGTCAGAAAAGTATCAGCATCCTGGCCAGGATATGATTTGAACCCGCGACGCCAGATTCGTAGTCAGACGCGCGACCACCTGAGCCACATTTAAAAGGACCTACCACCTTTTAGAGTCAAAGTAAAAGTTTTTCCTAGTTTTACCAACATTTCAGAACACGCTGAATCCAACGGTGTACCGTTTATCTCTGTATGACTTGTAGTTCCTGAGATATAGGAGGGGGACAGACGGACAAACTGTATAGCTTCCCTGTACGGCTGCACGAATAATAACAAAAATGATGATAATAAAGCGAAAACAACCAAAATATAGAACTAATAAAAATTTATAAGTATTTTTTTTTATTTCATTCTAAAATTCGAGTTAATAATAATTCAATGGCAAATAAAAAATATCACGTTTCCATAAATCATAAACTAAAAATTATGAATAAACTAAAAACTGAATCCAGCACTCCACAAAATAATATCTAAAAGACCTTTACGCATTCAGACAATTCTCATATTTACCATTCGTGGCACTGGAGCAAGTCCCAAATTTTCTCTCGCCCATTCTAAAAAAAAAAAAAAAAAAAAAAAAATATATAAACTTTAACATTTATACACATACTTAATAAATTGGACAACAGACGTAAAAAAGGAATAGCTACATTGTCTATTAGCTGAGATATTAAGGTAACAAATGTAGAGAGTAAAGAGTTTTATAGTTGAACTATACTGATAGCGAAGAACACATATTAATGGCTGAACAAAAATGGATCAGCATGAGCCATAGTTGCCTAAAGGCCTTAAAATAATTTCAAGTGAATATGGTGCACTCTCTTTACCTTAACAGCATATTTGCAAGCTTATCTCATCTACATGGTACTAACTTTCTCTTTTAGTATCCGTCTACATTTTTGTCAATAATATGGTTAATATGCACAGTTGCACCTTCATTAACTAAATTTACTTTTAAAAGGCATAAATGGCTTTCAGAAACCTTGGCAATGACACGCTTCGGCAAACAAGGGAATGGAATGCACAGAGGAACAGAAATCAAATCTAACTGA
>JAGDQP010002058.1:0-11692 GCA_022664845.1 Lepisma saccharinum | reverse complement strand
CAGCTATCTGAAGTGTACTTCTCTGCCCTCCGAAAGAACCTGGTAGCATTTGTAGCAACGTAGCACTTATGAAAATGTTGACAAGGGCGCCAGTCCTTGTGTCAAGTCCAAGTGTAAAGGATGTGTTTTATTCTTTTCTTTTCTGTGACTTTCACAAGGGGTACCTAGCTACGTATAAGTACTTTTATTTTCCCCAGTACGATTTTTTTATATACTGCGTTTACGTCTTGAGAACTTTTTCTTTGGCACACCAAATATACTAAAATGCCAATTACACCAGGCAAATGCTGTGATGGAACATTCAAGCTAGGTCCTGGCCGACTTCCTTCTCTCCCTTTCCTATCCTTGTCTGATCTAAAGTTGCCCAAAGACCATAAATTAAAAAGATAAAAAAAAATTATGTGGACGAAACATGAATCTAAAATGGCGGAAATATTTTTCCTCGCGTCTAAAGAATTAAGGGACCTTACAACACACCTGAGTGAGGCGGGATGGAAACAAAGAAAAATCACATGCGATTTTTAACGCGGGAATGAGGGACAAACTTTCCTTCGCCAGTTTCCCCAGAGTCAAGAACTGTCATCTTTGATGACCTGAATAGCAGAATTGCTGATATATAATTTCTAAATAACCATTTTGGGAACTGTTCTCTGCGTCCCCATTATTGTCGGGACGTTTGAAGATTACTCACCGAACAAAGTTGAATCTTTGTTAGTGGTACTATACGGTATTCGGAAGTTTGGGTCTAGGAAGTTTCGGTGTAGGATGTTAGGGTGCACAGAAGTTTCGGTGCAAAGATTAAACACCTTTTGAATATAGAAAGGCTGTTAAACTATGAACTCGACCTTATGTTGGTCGCTTAATACTCTTATTGATGCACTAATTAATAAAATTATTCGAAATTACACAAGCAATTTGGTTTAAAAATTACTGTCAACAGTTTGAATTACTGTACTGGTGATCACTATGGTTCTCTGTGGTGATACTTTCGAAATTGGCCTAAAATTATCAGCTCAAAGTGCTTAGAAAGTAAACAGTCTATATGAACTTCAGGATCCTTAGAAAGAAAACAAAGAATTTGTAAAAAATCACGTAGAAGTCAATAGACGTTAAGGGGTGGTTCAAGTGTAACGTAAGCATTCAAGGGGAAGGGGTTCAAGCATGACTTATTTTATCTCACAATGAGGGAAGGGATCAGAGTGTTTTCAGACCATATAATGATAAAAAATAAAATAAATGAAAAGCTTTATGTAAGCACTATGGGAATGGTCGGGTATCTGCTTATGTTACTTACAACGGGGAGGGGGTTTAAAGTGACTGAAAATGTGCTTACGCAAGAGCATTCCCTGAAGTTCCAGTTATATTGTCAACTCTGATTCTGGTTCAACGTTTTTATTTGATTTTCCATGACTGAATAAACACTTTTAATGATGTTACTCCTTGGGTAAAGTTTAGTTTAGGTTCCCCCAAAATGTATAATATACAGCAGACATATACAATGTTTCCTACGTGTTGAAACGCAATATGTAACAAAGTTTCGAGTGATGGAAGTGTCAAATAGGCCTAAGAGTGAAAGAGCTAAAAGCACCAGGGACTATTTGGCACCTTCGGTGTTCAGGCGGGGTACATGGTGTGAGTGTTAAAGGCGATATGTAATAATAATAACCACCGGCGTTACAGAACCGAAAGGTCCTGAGCCTGCCCCAATGCCATCTGTCCGCGATTGGTGGAACTGCATCCACCTGAGTGATGGCCGTGGGGTCAGCACTGCGCGTAACCTTGACCACGAACAGGCATATCAGGAGCTTTCTAGACCAAGTGATCGTCACGTCTTTATTCACTGACTCCCCAGTTTGCCTCAAGACGCTGGGTGGATGCCGAAAAGTGGGGTGCTCCAGCCGGAAATTAATTCCGGGACCACGTGGACTGTGGAGAACCTAAAGGCGATATGCTTCGCAATGAAAAACATGATCTAACCTGATTTTGCTTTTCTACATTGATTTTTGATTTTAGTAGAAAAAAAGTCATCCATAATACGAAGTGACGCCATTAAGATTCCCGAACATGCCGACATGTTTCCGTATGCTGAACAACTTGAGTATGTATTTAACGAAATAATAACACATGCCTTCTCGTAACACTTTTTGGATTGCTGGCTGTCCTTGTGTTGTATATACCTGGTGATTGTGTACGTTATATTATCTAGGTAATGACTTATAATGTATAACACAAGCTGGCACTGCTATTACTAAATTTTGCTAAGAAATTATGATTTTGTTACAATAACTACCACATGTTTGTTTTATATGTTTTGTGTTAGTGGGTCTTTAGGTTTTATTTTCTGAAAATGAACTTTTCATTGGAAGGGTTTACCCATAATCTTCACATTTTGACTGATGTCCATGTTAATAAAAAATATCATTTTAATCAGAGGTGGTGAAATGTATTAAGTACAAAGAGGGTTGGGAATCATTTTAGCTTTGCTCTTTAAATACTAATACGAGCTGCTATAATGATTAATTGCTGCTGATCTTTGTTTCAATAGCAACGTTAGTCGGTAAAGGAATGGAGTATCTAGTGGAAAAAAAAAGTGTACAAATTTCCTGTCTCAAAAATTGTAGGTGATGAATTCTCCAGGTAACAGAAAGAGAGAAAAATTTCCGGTGTCAACATTTCAGAAATCGAAGACTTCAATGGCACCGTTTCATTTCTTTTTCAAGTAAGGGCTGGTCAGTAATTATCAACCTATTCGCAAATCTACCACCGAAGTTTTAAAAACTATATTATTATAGCAACTAAATATGTACCGTTGTTACTTTTCTACTAGTATTTTTTTTAGCTATTTGGAATAATCATTTTTGCTGTGAAAAGTAATAATTCTGCCTAAAATTCTCAATTGCGGAGAGGGGGGCCAGACCCCCCAAACCCACCCCTAAATACGTCCCTCATTGTAATAATATTACAAATAAATATTTCATTAATTTTAACTTCGCTCTTTTACTAATTTATCAATGTTATAGGAAAAATTCATTAGAAAGTTTCTGCACCGAGGAACCTCGGGAGTGGCCGAGAAGTTAGCGCGCCTGCGTTTTGTCCACATGGTCATGGATTCAATTCCCATCGGAGTCTATTGAACTGAGTGGTTCGGAGTTCACTTAAGCAAAAACTGTAGGTCCCTTCCTTAGAAGCTCACCAGCTCGTGAATCACAAGTTGGATCACAAGCCAGTGAATTATAATAATTCACTCACCTGACAGGAGGATGAGCACTGCAGCATTTCCAAATTAGAAAGAAATTTGCTGAGAAAGTGTATATGCACTATGTTCTCAATCGCCTCTTGGCCGCTACTGATCAGTCTCAATTCCAGAACACGGACGGAAAATGACAAATATGTTCCTCCGGATATACGAGAAGAATCACAAGTTCAGAATCAAAATTGACAATGAAGAAGAAAGAAAAGGAAGAGCTGAAGACATCGCGATGTACCAGGAAACTACAAGTGACAAAATTTACATGCAAATAGTATTTATTATATTTAAATTTTATGCTAATTGCGCACCAACTATCAATGATTAAAAAAATTTAATAATATCAACATATCTTTTGTTTAGCTACGCTACACTCAATCTATATTTAAAACAATGGATGGATATCCTTAAATACCATTTCACCCACTTCATTTTAAAAGAAAATATAATGTTCACATTATAGCTGAAGGATATACCTCTTTGTATCTCATACGTAACGGCCTCATATACTGTGATTTCTCCAACTTCTCAATGTGGACATCAGTTACTTCAAGACGGTCTGGAAAGAAAAGCAATGTTTAAACAATAATTCAATAACTTGTTCCAGCTTAACTTAACATCTACTTTTATAATCAAATCATAAATATATGCCCTATTGAACTCAATTTGAATATAAATTTTATTTATGGCCTTTAGGCATCTAAGGCTCAGGTCAGGATAGAATGCGGGAGGTGTCGGCCAGGGCCTGGGTCGATGTTATATAATCAAATCATATAACATCAGATATAAAATAATAATAAAAAGACATAAATATTGAAAGTAGCGAACTTTTGTCGAGTATGGCATGTTCAGGAAAAGAAGAGGAAACGGTACGTACAACAGCTTAAGCTACCATACTGAGATCACGATTTTACTAAATACTTAGGAAAGTAGCATTTTACGTCATGATCAGATAGTTTAAAAAGTAGTTACCTGCAGTTCTTGTTCTATTCTTGAGAACATTGATAAAACTACATCGTTAGCATTTCCGTTAACGTGGAATTACTTTACAAATTTCAACTAACTCTCGCAATTTTCGACAAATATGGCGATTATTATTTGCAATGAAAGGGAATACGTGGTATAGAGTGTACATATGGTTCAATAACTGGCAGAAACTGCAGGCAATAAAGATTATCTGTAACTTCGCTACCAGAGGCAGTTTTAGTAAGAAAAATAGCATTCTGGGATAAGGTTTACTTTATCTACTCCTAACCTGAACAGCTACTGACCTTATACGTTCTACATTATTTTTAAAAAAATAATTATCCCTGACACTTCCACAGGCACAACCCAGCAGGTAGCGACAGAAAACCTGTTACAGAAACCACACTAATACCGGTAATTAAAAAAATACGCACTCCAGTTGATTCATACGCAGATATGGCGGCACGCGGAGGAATACAAATGGCATCATACTAAGATGGCATCTTTTTTAAGATTCTGCCTTCTTTAATTCTTAATAAGCTACAGTGGTTAGGTTAGGTTAGGTTAGAATAGTCAGGTTTGGTTATTGTATCATATACGCATTTTTCACATTTGACAATCAGTTACTCCCAATCCTCACGCATGGCGAAAGCTTATATAGTCACACGTACATCTACGTCTTTCACCCTTATTACACTGCTTCATGACTCCAAAATTTATTCTAATTTGCGTTTCAACTCTGCTAAACACTCTTTTAAGAACGTTTTTTTCCTGTAAATTTTACTTTGGCTCTATTATAATTTAGGGAGTACACAGTTTATTTGATTCAGTCTCATAGCTCCTGTTCCTATTGACAATCAATGAATTTGTTCCATTAATGTTGCTATGAAACAGGTAAAGAACAATCCTACAAATCTTGGAATAATGAGATAAAATTTAAATTTAATAAATATATGATGAAAACTGGCTTGATCTTGCCCAGGATAAAACCATATGGCGAACGTTTGTTACTGCGGCGATGAACTTGCGTGTTCCGTAAGCCAAAGAGTAAGTAATAAATACGGTATTTGACATTTAATTCGTTTAATTTAAAATCCAACAATTAGTCTATTATTTGACTAGAGTATTAATTGATTCATTACGCAAAAACAGCTTAAACAGTATTGTTTTTGCAGTGTAGTTACAGACGGTAATTTTTAAACTGTTCCATGTGGTTACCTGTACGAAGTGTGGTAATTCCTTCCATCTAAACAACAGTGACTGATTTTTATGCATTTAATGTAATCCTTACTAATTCCCTACAGTGTTAAACTTTTCAATACTGATACTCGTTATTTGTGCATGGTTAGTTATGGGAACAGCTAAGTTAATAAATACTAAACTCACTGCATAAGTATTAAATAATTTTAACCATTTATTCATTGTCTTTACTGATCTAATATCAAATCAACCTTTTTAAATTTTGCAATAAATTACTACTGCGTTAGATTTACGTTAGGTTAATTTAGATTACTTTAAACATATTGTGCAACATTTAAATTATCAATTAAAATTACTTATATGTTTTTTCTTCTTCTTATTATTATTATGCAAGTTCAGATTCAATTCTCCAAGTAGCGTAGAACGGAATCTGTGATGTCACAGAACCCATTCACCGCTACTTGGAGCAGTGAACCGTGAACACGTTAAACTATTTTTGTTTCCTTTGCATTTTACACACACACACACACACAAAATCACTGGCTCTCATGTGCGGAAGTGAAGCCGAAACTTTTACGTAGTAAGTACACTTTAAGATATTTCATTTTCTCACATAAAAGAAGTGAACCTTGTACACAACGTAAAAAGACCTTCGTGCGTCTCGTAAAGAACAACGGAAAAGGCATTTTGCTAACATTGGTAGGGTTACAGCACAAGTTTCCGGCCACTTAAGGAAAATTTCGACGGTATGTAAATCCGCACAAAAGATATAAAGAAGGAAAATATTTGAGGCAATACGTAGCTTGGAGTTTAGATCTTGTATTAACGGTGTATAAAATTAGGAAACGCATATTTGTAACCCGTAAGAACAATAAAACTGATCAGACAGCAAAACATACCAGTTTCCAGCCACACTCGTAAGTCTTACTCAAAACATGTAACACAAATAAAGGAAAATAAAATATAAAAAAATATATATATCACAAATAATATAACGCTCTAGGTATTGAAAACCTAAGAAACAGTGTTTGCTTCTGTCAACAAAGAAAATTCCGCTCGTGAATTTTGTCATAAGCAAATAAAAGATTCAAGAAAAGGCGGCACCTTGCTATGTGGTAAAATAATAGTTAGAAAAAGTGAGTTACTGGAGGCAATAGTAGAGCTAATTTAAGCCGGGTTCTACTTCACCTAAACTTTTACTTTTGCATGTTCTATATCTTAACTACCGGTATTATAATTGTTAACTGCACAAGATTCACACAGAAAATCGTTCCCTTCATCGGAACCATAGCAAACAAAACCTAGACGGTTGCGAATAGTTCTTTTTTAAATGGCACCCACCCTCTAATCTGGACCCTTTCGGGAGGATGAGTGGTAAGACTCGTTGTCTTGTAATCAATGAGACCTGGGTTTGATTCCTGGTTGAGACACAAAAGGTTCCTGGCCAACATTAAAATGTAGGTCCCGTTATTAACATTCATCAGATGGAAAGCGATGGCAAACCACCATCGGTTCACCGGCCCAGGAACACATAAATAAATAATTAAAGTTGAAAAGATCTTAGAAAACTGAATACTGGTCATCTTCACCTTACGCTGTGGTACTTTTCTGGTGACCGGAAACTGGTGCTATACATTATTAACATTAATTCCAGTTAACAGCCATAATGGCCATGTACTGGCTCCACGCTAAACTTCTGTGCCAGTAATCCAGCCACGCAATAACTATCATAATATTCAAAAACATATTTCAATTTGTTTCTACTGTGATTACCAATGTTTCCTCTTTCAACGTGTGTACATTTATCAATGGCTATCACCTGTATTCACCACTTCAATACTGAATAACTGAGCCTCACAAAATTTAAAATAGTAAATGACAAAGCAGCTTGCTTTACTAGAAACATGAGTTGCGCGATCGACTCATCAGAAACCTTATTTATTTACTTCTAAAGTTCTAGTATTCGTTAACTGGTGTCGTCACCCCAAAATAAATTCGTCCAGGCAAGACAAGAATACCTTATACCCAGGGTACAAGGGTATTTTCCTTTAAAAATATCTTCCGGACACATTTCCTGGACTACAACCAAGAAGGTGTACTTACAATTGGCCATCACCGTTCACTTTCTATTCTATGAACGTAAAAGCCTTGAATTATTCTCGATTTATCTAGTTTAATCTGATATTATCGACCCCAAGACCCTGCTCCTGACAAGATTATATCTATGACAATTGACTGTTTCTTTTTCGTACTATTTTTGTTCTCCAATGACCTCAACCAAAAAACGATACTGGATACTGCGGTGATTCCTTTCAGCGTTTTATGAATACTTTTAAGGCTGCAGATCACCCCCGCCATCTTGGTATGCACTTTCCATTGATTAACATGGGAATTGTTTTACTCGTCTTATACTTTTCAGGAGTATAGTTTTAACTTCTGTTTTCGCCCAGTTTATCGTCATGTTCTCTTTTACTCATGCTACTTTATAGAAATGCAATAATTTATACAGGAACAGTATAATTTCCCGTTAACATATTGTGATTTATATAGCAAACTATTAATAATACATTATACTTATATATTTGGAGAAACTTCACAAACCAAAACTATACAAGAGTCAAAATAACCACCAAGACAAATTTTGTGAAAGCACAACTTAAATATTCTACATCCGAGAGGCATAAAATGAGTAAAACAATTCCCGTGTAAATCAATGGAAGGTGCGTACCAAGATGGCGGGGGTGATCTACAGCGTTAATATCGTTCATCCACTTCCAGACTAAACCAATATGGAACAATATGTTGGTTCTACTTCAGTTAATTGCACTTGATAATGCTGTGTGCTCCGTTTTCTAATGTATGGCTTTATTTTTGCCATGAACCTAAGTGCGTTGGGGTCGCAGAATAACATCGAAAAGAATAAGGCCGAATTGGAATAAGTCCGAAAAAATCGCTAGCGATGAGCGATCGCGTCGCATCGCATTGGAATAACACCGAAATGAATAAGACCGATTGGAATAAAGTCGAAAGGAAACAGGTCGATTGGAATAACACCGAAAAGAAATACATCGATTGGAATAAAGCCGAATGGAATAAGACCGATTGGAATAACACCGAAGGGAAATAGATCGATTGGAATAACACCGAACTGAAATACTCCGATCGGAATAAAGCCGAAATGAATAACGCCAATTGGAATAACACCGAATGGAAATGCATCGATTGGAATAAAGCCGAATGGAGTAAGGCCGATTGGAATAACACCGAAAAGAACAAGTTCGATTGGAATTAAACCGAAATGCGTTAACTGGGTCGCGGAATAGCATCGATTGGAATAAAGCCGAAAACTACGTCACAGAAGTAACTTTAAAAAAATCACAGTACAGATTCGATTCAGGAAAATCACTCTTTGATCAATTAACTTACAACCGTCATTTATATATAATTATAACGTTTACAGTGTTGCACTATCGAGTTCTGATGGTAATTTAGACTTTTCGATGTTATTCCGAACGTTCATGGAATGAAGTCGAAAGTGGTTTAACTAAAATAAAACCGAAAGTAAAGTCACTCTCCAACGTCTTTCCAAGTAGTGTGTTCTTTCTGCCAAAAGATGGCATGACAGTAGTAAACTTTTCGACATTATTCCAAACGTTCATGGAATAAAGTCGAAATTTAATTAACTGGTATAAAACCGAAACTGTCCAACGTCTTTCCAAGTGTTGTGTTCTTTCTGCCAAAAGATGGCATAAGAGTAGTTTCTCATCATTAAAAACACTCGTTTAGAAGAAGTCCTTCAAACTTTCTTTGAAATTATTACATTTCTTTTAAATATGAAGTGTTCTAAATAAAGATCTTAATCCCATAAGGCATCCATGTTCTTAGAGCAGTTTCATATTTTTATGGAATCGAAGTTGGCAGTATTCAAAAATTTAATCTTCTTGCACGATCGGTTGCTGGCTCTAAATCTTAAGTCGCAATTTTTTGAAACACAGCAAGAATTAAGTTTCCTTCTGTTAAGCTGTGTTATAATGAATAGTTTTAATCAGTGTTCGATTTGACATGGGAGTTCCCTGGCACCTCTGACAATCGCCCAATGTGACATACATGTCGCACACACCCTGTCTACGAACCCTCAAAACATACCGTTATCAAAAATCATCTCCAAATTTTCCGAAAATCACATCAGTATACTGGGAAGAGAACAGAGGAGAAAGTATTCCAAATAAATAAGGACTGTTCTGCAACCCCCTTGTTATAAGTTTCCCTTTTTATTTATTTATTAGTTATTTTTATATATTTGTGGTTTATTTATTATTACGTATTTATTTATCTAAAATATTTTTGCGTCTCGATTCAGTTTCCTTTTTAGATATGTAGTTTGCTGTTTATTATAGAGTTTTAGTTGACTAGGATTGTGGCCTGTGAGCAAAGGATTGTGATTGGTTGAAATTTGTTTATTTTTAGAAAGTAAACGATTTCTGGGATGTAATTAACGGAAGACGTAGAAAGGGTCTCTTGGCCTTCTGGTGCTTATTAAGAAACATATAATGTTGATTAGTGGCTTAGTATTTCATCTGTTGTTAGAACACCGAAACTGTAAAGCTTGCTGTATGTGTTTACAGTAAAGTTAAATCTAATAGCCTTGTCAGCCTGTTTTAATTAACTTGTCTCGAGTAATGACTTTTCTAACTTCTGCACACGAAACACGTCATCTTTGTTATTGGTCGTGGTTACGGTGATAATTTCAAGAAGACTTCGTTAAGTTACAAATTTAACCTATCAAAATCTAAGCAGATAAGCTAAGATTTTGATACTTCAATTTTCTTCCAGTTATTTATTGCTATAATGTAATTATTATAGGGTTTTCCTCAGGGGTGTACTACTATCGGAACGCCATTCCGGCACTAAATTTTAGGAGATAAATGTTCCATTTTACAAAAAAATATTGACACTTTAACAGTCTAATGAATCTTATCATTACCCCTACACGTACGAGACTGACAGTGCCACATGTGTCAAGTTTAATGGTTGCAAAATTGCGCGGCCCAAACTTGAGAGACTGAAATCCAGATCCATATGTAAAAACGTGGCTGCGAAAACACCGAACTGCAGATGACACCAGAACAAGACAAGCAAAACCAACTAATTGGAGGATTTTAATCCACTTGATAAGTTTTTGTAACACATTAACATTTGGAGTAAAATAAAAGGTTTTGTACAATGGCATATCTTTAAATGCTTCTTATTCAGTTTCTAAATATTAAGCTTTTCAAATTAGTTGATAAAGTATTCTATATTTTGTCAATATTTACAATTTTGTGTTATGCCTATTCCGCACTTCACAGTTATTGGTAAGACATATGGTAAAAATTGAAACGTTCCGGCCGGTATTGGAAAATTTACGAGTGCATCCCTGAATTTTCCTTCTTTAACAATTAGAAGGATGTTTATAGACTCCTTAGGATGTATGATTACCATACCAGTTATTGCTATTAGCGGAAGGGAGGCAATCTCACTGGTACGCCATTTTTTGCACAGTGCCCATTTAATTGGAATTGGGGCAAATAGAATTTTTAGATTTCTAACATAGCCATTCTTACCTTTAAGACGCAAAAATATGATGACTAGCATTTCCACGTAGTGCATGGCTTCACAGGAACAAATATTTGGTAATGGGGTCAACTACTAGCAAGGGCGCCAATTTCTGTGTAACTTTAGAGGGGCCCATTGAGATGTCTGTTTTGTTGCCACATAAGGGTCTAGGTAAAATATAGTATATCCATAATAAAATAATAGTATACATATAGTCATTATGCTTCCTCAGGCCCAGCTATTACAGAATCTAACTATGTTTGTATAACGTTAAAAAAATGTTCACTAAACCATTTTATGATCTAATTATTAAGAACAAAGTTTCTGCTGTCACTAGAAAATGAACTTTGGAAATAACATAAACTAATGCTAATCTATGCAGAGGATTTTCTCAGCTTTTCCAAATGTGTTCTCATTCTGTCCGGCTCACCCTTCCACCGCGCTACTACTTTATTGGACAAATATTATTTTTCTTTTTTAATTCTCGGTTCTGGAACTCGACAGGCATGGTTCAAGAAGCTTCTGTCTTACCTACAGCGGACAAGCTCAATAAAGAAGAAAAACAGACTGTATCACATGCAAAACGTGGCCTATTTCGAAATCTCTTACCTTTTATGATAATTTGGATACCTTAGGTAGAATGCTATAGAAATAACCATTACTCGATACACTTGTAAGATAACA